>JARSSU010022764.1:0-38067 GCA_029619165.1 Eurosta solidaginis
CTTTGCATTGAAATTGTTTTTCTTCTCTGCGAAATATAGGTGTAGTCACGGAGGGTTGAGATCAATGACAGTCAACTACTCATACTGTGGGTACAATGTCATCTTACTGACTTCGAGAATTCAAAAGTATTTTGTTAGTGTGTGTGGCATGAAATGATGCATTGGGCTGTTGATCTCAATTTTTATAGAGCAATGAAAATGCGTTCTGCGCCCACTTTCATTTATTACACACGCAGTCATTGATGCTGTGAACATTCATGTGTCTCAGATGGTGGTAAGTCATTCGTATGGCATTTGTGCATGGCACCATGGTGCTGACGTGCTCTTGAATAATGACAATCATTTATTTCGCGTAACTTGTGAATTGCAGCAGAGTAGCAGTACCAGTAGCAAAGCAGCTGCCACATAGACTGCAGAAGAGTGCAACACCAATAGTTTACTATTCGGCTGAGTGATCGCCGTCTACATCTTTGTGTATTTGCTTGAGTGCTCGTCTAAATGACTACTGCGTTTTTGCGTTCCAACTTCTGTTTGTTTGTTATATGGCAAATTTTATGCAAAAACAAAACTTAATCAAAGTTTGAGTGAATCAGAGATTTTATAACCAGTTGCATTTGCCTCACAAAGAAATGAACAAAATAATATGGATTGGTCTGCTTAAGGCGGTACTGATATGAGATGGTCGGCATGTCTATGTGCCTTATGTGTATGAGCCAGAGGTGGTACAAATGGCTGGGATAAATCGAAGTTGGGTCGCAATAACCACCATAATATTTAAATAACTAAATTGATAAAGACTTGGCACGAGTTACCTCCGAAGGCACTTCGAATTTGATGGCAAAGTGAATACTTTCCATTCTTCTGTTCAAGCGGTTTTGCCGGTCTTGAATATTTAGGGTGGGTGGTTCCTGACACCAGTTCTTACTGCGTTGTAGAGGAGAATTTTATCTGAAGGTTGTTGTTGTTGTTGTAGCAGTGCTTTATCTGAGGTCGCAACCGATGTGTGGTCGACCATTTCAATCATACGTGCAGAACGGCATTTTGTTTTTTCTAAACCATAGGAGTGAATCACTAATGAAGGGAATGGACTAAAAACGTAAGACCGGGTATTATGAGCCTATCTAAGAGAAAAATGTTGACTAAGCAACTGCTGGTCTGGCAGCTTTACAAAATAAGTTGGTGTATGATTTGAATTTGGAATCGGAGGAAATAAGTTTCCGATCCTAATTTTTACGCCTTAATTTTTCTCTGCCACTGGTTGGCCATCATTGACAGTAATTGCCATAAACGGGGCTACATGCCGAGGTCTTGGAGGGGCTTCAAAAACTAATCAGTCTCTCGCCGTTTCCCCTAAAAACTTTTAAGCGTATTATTGATGCATACGGGAGAGGTTCTCAGAGGCTACAGTCCACATTGCAGCATGTCTATTGTAGAGGCTCGTCAACGGAAACGGTGGTCTCCTGAATTATTGGGTTTCTTTATGCTCACCTATCAATGGTAGTTGGATTTTGTTTCCGGTATATTGTGCAATGGGAGTTCATGTGGTAAACATCAGCATACTGGAAACCCTTCTGGCTACCGCTGCATGGAGGATGACAAAGTGAAATCATCGAGAAACTTTACGCTCGACTGTGCAGCTTTTTCTGGAACTAGGCGAAAGTGTTTCGTTATCGCGGTCACTAGCGATACCCCAAGAACTTATACATGGTTTAGATCGGTCGTTATTCGAAAATACATCGTGCTACGCAACGGTCCTCGAAGTGGCTTCAGCTTATCTTTTCCCCGTTAATTTATGTGGTATCACAACTGACCCTCATGTTGTGCAAGTGAGCTTGTCCTGCCGGGATGGCTACCGCTTAGTCTCACCTAACCTTACCTAGGTGCGCTCCGATAACACGAAGGTGTTGTGTTGTTCTGGAAATACTTCGCCCAACTTAATTCTGTTTATAGAAGCACAATAAGAACATAAGCTCTAATAAGGAAATTCTTTAGGTCACACCCTTTATCTTAGGGTAGTTGTGAGAAGAGTCAAAAATGGATATGGCGTCCAAATTATAAGCGACTCAAATGAATTCACTCGGGTAGGATTTCTATCTTGCGTTATTTCGATGTTACGTAAGAGATTAACTGTCAGTCAAATACATGAACACGTGGGAGTATATATGTATATCTTATTATAGACACTTACTCTGGCCACTTCGTGTGAATACTTTGCCACTACCGCTGCGATATGCTCTGTTAGCCCCCTTCTAGAATCCTTTAGGGGTAAACTATATCGTTCAATGAAATCAACAGTTTGCTATAACAATTTAAACTAAACCCATTAGAGTACTCAAATCTTTTTGTAGACACCCGGGATCCATTAACAAATCAGATGGGTAAGGATAAGATGGATAAGGTTTTGGGAGTTCTATGGATGTTGATGGTCCTTTGCCGCATATAGATCCGTTACTAGGGGTACTAGCCCGACAATTACGGATAGCGATTTAATGTGACAACATTGAACCTTTTAAGTCATCCTACCCCTCCTTTCGTGAGATCTTGGGTTGTCAGAAACTCGCCCGCAAAAATTAGCGGACTCGCTACGGGTCGGTGAGATTGACAATTGGGCTGGAGACTGCTAGCTAGATCGCGCAGGCACTACTTGAGAGCGCCGCGCTACACAATTCCTTGTATCCGTATATAAACTCACATACTCATAAAATTGGTAGTCTCAACATTTGGGGACGAGGACTATTCTGAGCTTTTGTTTGAACTACACTAAAGTCATCAGCTTGGAAACGAAGGTTCTCCTTTTGAAAAGGAAGATTTTATGGGGTTTTAGCTCGTTTAAAACCAAACAGTCTACACACACCGACAACATTACTTCTCTACAGCTTAGAGGATCAACCTGTCGCTTTGGAAGAGGCCAATGGTATGAAATATAACTACAACAGGGTATATTAGGAGAGTTGGATTAGCAGTGCAAAGCAGAATCAGGTAAAACGACTGCCTGGTTTGTCAAATCATTGATGACGAAGTGTGGACACATGCCACGTTCTAATCTTAACATACGCATACATATTTTTGTTTAGGTATGCACACATCTAACTAAGCATTATTGTTGTTGCATCTCATATACAAAGTTGGATGCTCGAATTTGTCAATTATAATATATTTGATGTGGGTGCTGCGGGCCATGTTGTTGTTTGTTTCACAGTTAGGTGCCCTTGGTGTATGCAATTCTGGGCATATTCTACAATCCACTCGTACAATCACACATTCTTCTATGCAAATGTTTTAAATGTAATTTGTGGCATTTCATCGGCTGAATACCCCAAATCGACATTCGGCTGCAAATGTCATCTTCACACTGCAACAAAGAGTTTATTTCCACGTAGATAGACGGTACTTTGAATCACTCGCCGAGACAGGCGTGCTTTTGTGAGTGATTTATGCGACAAATCAGTTGATGGAATTCGATTTAGATGCGGTAAAGTTGTTCAATGATTTCTAGGAAAAATTAAAAGGAGCACGAGGCAAATTGGAAGAGAAACTCGGCCTAAAATCTCTTCGGAGGTTTTCCCGACTTGTATTTTTTACGAAAAAAAAGTTCTACTAAATGGGTTAGGGATATAGAAATTAGAGCTCTTTAGAAAATCTATAGAGCCATTCAATTGAGCCACAAGTTAAAGGCTCGACACATGGATAGAACCGATGACAATGCATGAAAAAGGAAAAAAACAATAGGTAGCGCTTGAAGTGAGATATTCATATACTCCGCATCAAACGGAGGAGTTTTGTATCAAGCTCTAATAAACTTCCCATTGAGTCACATATGTGAATTCTCACAGCAAAGTTCAGAGCAGCGATACAATAGGCCTCATGCATTAAAACCCAGTATTTTGCTCAGACTAGAGTTTGGAAGTAAAAGCTGGGTATTATGTTTCTATAGCAAAAAGGAACAAGACAACTGTTACTCAGAGACTCGAGTCTGAGCATTCCCTGCTTTTTATGCATGTGGGCCTAATGCAATCAAAGGGCTGGACAAGGTTCTCTAGATGGCACAGAGGTTGAAATTATTAGAAAATTTATATGAAACTGGAAATAAGCAGATCCTACAGGCTGCCGGATTACTGTAGCGTTTTCCAAGCGGAAATATTAGCCGTATCCAAAGTAGTAGAAACCCTGGGAAGAGAATAACTTAAGCTGCAACCGTGTTAACTTTTATATTGACAGTCAAGTAGCAATTAAGGCAATAATCTCGCATAGCACAGCATCTAAATGCGTGTTAGAGTGTAAGCAGTCTCAGGAGAGAATCGGGACAGGGAGAGTATACATCTGTATTGGGTCCCAGGCATATGGGAATAGATGGGAATGAAAAAGCGGACGAAACTAGCTAAAAGGGCGCATCCCTTGAAGCTTGCTCCGTCGACGGCTCAATTAGACTGGGCGAGATTAAACGAAGACGAGAGGTGCACATGATCGACCAAGCGGGAAAGGCGTGGGTTCAAGCGCGGAGCTGTAATGTGTCGCAGATTATGTGTAGGTCTTACAACCTTAGACTAACAAAGTTGCTTCTATCATTAAAAAGAGAGGACTGTAGACTCATGACGGGTATTCTGACTGGACACTGCCTTCTGGCGTCACATGCCTTTAATTAGGCTTGGTCAGTGATAGCAGATGTAGGATGTGACGAGTTGGAGGAGGAAACGATCGAGCACGTTCTGTGGTCGTGCCCTGCACTGCCAGGACTAAGACTCCAGCTATTAGGAGTGATTACGCTGTCAGATCTAGAAGCAGCAAGTGGCTTAAGTCCTAGGAAGCTTCTAGTATTTGCCAAGAGGACGGAGTTATTTTATAACATAGGTCCTGGTTTTTGATAGGGTTTTTCAGTTTGGTCGTTAAGCAAACTTCTGGCAACACTACGGACTCAATCAGTCTATGTGAGCCCTCATGGACGCGGCCAATTCATCCTACCTAACCTATATGAAACTTGTAATTCTCAGATCTGTTGTTGAATTATATCCCTGGTAATTTTGAGAACTGAAAAAACAAACGTAATAAAAAATCGCCGATTGGACTCTGATGAATGAATGTATTTAGAACAAGTAAGAAAGTCTAAGTTAGGGCGAAACCACAACAATATATATTCAGCTGTGTGCTCTCATATATATATTTTGTTTTAAAGGGCTTGCAAACGAAATTTTCCTCTTCATAATGTAGGCGGTGCTACGCCCATTTTTTAAAAATTTTACCTAACTTTTATTTTCGTCATAAAGGTAACCCAAATATCAAGTTTATGACTTATCTGTCTTTGGTACTGAACTATCGCATTTGTTACTATTTTTCGAAATTTCAATATCGATTTATTTTAAAGTGGGTGTGGTCGCCAACCGATTATGTTTATTTTCATATCTTTGTGAAAAGTTTCAAAAAAGATTGTGCATAAAAGTAGTATAAACACGTAAGGACGGAAACTGTCATTCGGCTGTGCCGAAGACTTCATACATTTCAATGAATGGGGCTGAACAATAATCATTATCCCGTTCGTAATCTCCAAATAATGCGCTGTATAAGATAATAAATATATAGTGAACAGATGTACATACCTAAACGATTTTAAGATAAATATAAAATAAAAATAGCACAAAAAACCCCTTATCTGAACGATCGGTTGTATGGATATATATCATGTATAGCGCCGATCGAAATGCTCAGGAAATCTTCTGTGATCGTATTAGAGTATATATCACCGAGTTTCACGGTTTAATAAACTTTCTTTTGCGAAACTAAGGGAGAGAAATGGCAAAATCTTATTCTATCTGAACGCTCGTTCGGATGAAGGTATGTACATAACTACATATAGCTCCGATCAAGTGATTGTTTCAGGATATCTTCTATGAGATAGTATTAATATATATCACCAAGTTTCACGTTTTTATATTGGAACTAAGGGAGAAATTGCCAAAGATCCTTCTATCTGAACGATCGGTTGTATGGGATATATACTATATATAGCTCGATCAAAATAATTTTTTCAGAAAATCTTCTATGATATATTAAAATATATATCACCGAGTTTCACGTTTTATCTTTCGAAACTAAGGGAGAAATGGCCAAAAATCTTTCTATCTGAACGATCGGTCTATGGGAGGTATATACTATATATAGCTCCGATCAAAGTGATTTTTTCAGGATATCTTCTATGATATATTAAAATAAATATCACCAAGTTTCACGTTTTTATATTGGAAACTAAGGGAGAAATTACCAAAAATCTTTCTATCTGAACGATCGGTTGTATGGGATAGATATATACTATGTACATATAGCTCCGATCAAAGCGATTTTTTCAGGAAATCTTCTATGATATATTGGAATAAATATCACCAAGTTTCACGTTTTTATATTGGAAACTAAGGGAGAAATGACCAAAAATCTTTCTATCTGAACGATCGGTTCTATGGGATATAACTATATATAGCTCCGATCAAAGTGATTTTTTCAGTATATCTTCTATGATATATTAAAATATATATCACTAAGTTTCACGTTTTTATATTGGAAACTAAGGGAGAAATTGCCAAAGATCCTTCTATCTGAACGATCGGTTGTATGGGATATATACTTATATATAGCTCCGATCAAAATAATTTTTTCAGAAAATCTTCTATGATATATTAAAATATATATCACCAAGTTTCACGTTTTTATATTGGAAACTAAGGGAGAAATGGCCAAAAATCTTTCTATCTGAACGATCGGCTGTATGGGATAGGTATATACTATGTACATATAGCTCCGATCAAAGCGATTTTTTCAGGAAATCTTCTATGATATATTGGAATAAATATCACCAAGTTTCACGTTTTTATATTGGAAACTAAGGGAGAAAATGGCCACAAATCTTTCTGTCTGAACGATCGGTTGTATGGGATAGGTATATACTATATGGGTATAGCTCCGATCAAAGTGATTTTTTCAGGAAATCTTCTATGATATATTAGAATAAATATCACCAAGTTTAACGTTTTTATATTGGAAATTAAGAGAGAAATTGCCAAAGATCCTTCTATCTGAACGATCGGTTGTATGGGATATATACTATATATAGCTCCGATCAAAGTGATTTTTTCAGGATATCTTCTATGATATATTAGTATATATATCACCGAGTTTCACGTTTATACTTTCTAAATTGCGGCAGGAATGACAAAAATCGTCTTATATAATACAAAAATACATCCTTGTGCCAAATTTCAGTGAGATATCTCAAAATTGGAGGGACTAGTTTGCGGTATACTTAATGTTGAGTCTATATTTCTCAACGATACAAACATCGGACCAAAGTTAATATACCATTTCATGTTCATGAAAGGTATAAAAAGAGTACGGGAAAAGCAGCACAAAAAGGAAGTACGAAAAAATTATCATGAAAAAAGTAGAGCAAAGTCGATCAGAATACATACTAAATTGAATATCGCCTATGTTGTGAAAAACCGTGGGAAATATAATCTAGTCTCTTGATTTAAAAAAAGTTATAAAACTCCTGTTTCTCCAAAGCATAGTTCATCTACTTGAGAATTGCAAACATATCAGCACTGAAGCTGTTTTCACGAGTGAAATGTGATATTTTCCGACTATTGGCTTCAATAAACACCACAGAGCAGTCAGTAGGCTTCTGTAGTGCGCTAATCCAACATTAATATTGATTAGGAAAAAGAGGAGAGAGAAAAGGAAAGATTATAAGTCAAAATCGAAACAAAAACCGGATGGCGTGTTATCAACTTGTCGAAGCGGTAACTGTATGTTGTCGACGAGGTATACAAGAGTTAGCGATTCGTTGTCGAATTTTTATAAACATGCTGTCGATAACAAGGTAACGAGTTACAAAAGTTATCGATTTATTGTCGAGAGGTTATCAAATTATACTATATTTGAAATGTTATTGATATTTTTTAAAAAAGGTGATCGATTTGTATTCAATTTGAGAGAGTTGCCAATTGTTATTGGCGTGTTTTCGATTTGATATTTAATAGTTATCGATTTGTTATCCAAAATTTATGCATTTGTTATCAAAAGTATCGATTTGTTACTAAAATGAGTAGTTTAAGGAAAATTATAGATTTTTCGAATGTTGTCGATATGTTGTCCAACAAATATCGATTTTTTGTCGGAGTATTATAATTTGTTAGCGGCGCATTATAAAAAGTTATATTTTCTTTTTAAAAGGCTATAGATTTGTTACCGATGAGTTATACGTTTTTGTCGATGAGTTACCGAAAAATTGTCAGCTTAGTGTCTTAAGGTTACAATGATTTATGGAAATGTTACTGACATGTTTTCAGAAAATTGTCAATTTGTGTTCGATTTGTTCTCAGATCGTCACCAGTTTGTTATCGGCATGTGATCGATTTGATATAGAATAGTTATCGATTTGTTATCAAAAAATTATTCATTTGTTTTTAGAAATATCAATTTTTTATGGAAATTATAGATATGTTGTCCAAAAATTATCGATTTTTTCCCGAGTAGATATTATCAATTTGTCATCCGCGTTTTGTCAAAAAGTTATCTATATGTTATAAAAAGGTTATCGAGTTGTTATCGGAATGTTTATATATTTCTTATCGGAGTGTTACTAATTTACTATCGGCGTGTTATCGATGGCTCATAAAACAGATTCCGAAAACGTTAATTTAAATCGAAGATACATACATCTGTAACCCGTCAATGTCATGGGAATCTAAGCTCAACAAAAAGGCTCGGCGATAACAATACGATAACTCGACGATAATATTTCGACATTGCTTCGAAGCCGATAATAAAACAATAACTTGTCGGTATCCGTTGTTCCCGTCGAAGCCGGCAAAGGTCTTCATGAAAAGCCTAAAATTTTTTGATTCTGGTATAGGTACTAGTGATCTCACGTCCAGCCCTAGGCGAACTATACTTAACTCAAAAAAATTAACTTTCTAAAAGTACACCTGCACTATTATACGTCGAAGCTTATGAGTACTTGGTACTCACGCTTGTTTTTGGTTTTTTTTTCTAAAAAGAAATTGAAAATGGTAACCTGCTTACAATACGAGTACACACTTACATTTGAGTATGAAAAGATTTAAATTCAATATTTTTCCATTCCTTTCAAAATTTGTATCTAAAATTTATTGTAGCTCATTAGAACTTTGCTTCTAACCAGCTCCCGCTGTTTTCGCATCCATTTCAAACATACAAAGTACTTACATGAGTTCATGCAAGTTTGCGGCATTTTTAACCAGCTACGTCGCTGCCAATCAGCATATCTATCAGATATTTTCGATGCATATGAATGCATAAAAGAGCTTTTCGCGATGAACTTGCAAGCAAATGAAACACAGTGGGAAGTGCGTGAAAACTCGTTAGACACAAATGGCAAACCGCCAGTTATAATGTCCACTATTCATGTAGGTACATGTGTACATATGTAGCTGTGCTGCGTTCAACGGTACAAATGTTATGTAGAAAATCATATGAATTTATTAAACGAAACCGCATGTTGATCCTGCTAAAGTGGACTTTAGAGGACCAGTTAAGCTAGACAGTAAGAAATTGGAGCAATTTTCAATGTTAAAATCTTATTGAGGTTTGAAGATGGTAAATAACATATGGACATGTTCTACATATGTATATGTGTAAAGTTTGGGTTAACGTTACTACGTAGAAAAAGTTGAGTCGTGCTAAATGCGGAACTTGGATGGGAATGCAAATTTTGTATGAAAACTTTGTCTTAGATATGCTATTTTTGATATGAAGGAATGAAGTGTGTGGGTGAAGACACTGTGTCAGATTTTATTTTTTTAATTGCTTAGAAATATATGTATGTCAAGCATCTTAACAAGGTCTTACTTCCATTGTTCACCATATTGGCCTACTTATGTTTTCAATCCATTGTTATTTTGAAGCCTTTGTTAGTTTGCCATACGCAATTGACTTCACTTCCGATTCAATTATATCGTTTATGCGCTTGACTGTTTTAATCAGATATAAATGTTCCAATTTAAATAAAAACGCTAAGAGACCGACAGACTAATTGGCTTTCGTATATCCGCAGTGGGTGGATTGGTGCCATATTTGGGTATGCGAAATGGGAATACTTTTTGACGAAGTACTAATTGTAAAGCTGATTATTCTTATTTTTGCATTCCATGTAACACCGGATGGTTCCAAATTAACGGAATGGGTCGCGTCTGCTGTTTACTCTATCAATCTAGAAATAAGCCAGATTACTGCAGCGTCTTTCAGGCGGAAATTGTAGCCGTGAAGAAAGCAGCAGAAACTCTGCAGGAAGCGTGTTTAAGCTACAGCGGAGAATCACCAAACCGGATCAGAATCTGTATGGGTGTTACAGGTGTTTTATGAAAGTGCTAACGGCTTGTAACCGATAGCAACCGAAATGGACGTATTATGGGTTGTTATCCATTCATTGTCGGTTTGTTATGGCATTTGCTTTGAAATTAAGTTAGGTTAGTTATAGCAGATGTGGGAAGTGCGGTTTGGAGGAGGAAACGATCGAGCACGTTTAGCGTGTTAAAATCCAACTGATTGACTCTTCCTCAGCTTGCGCTCCTTTTATTCCCTCTGTCGCCTCGTTCGCATACTTCTCCTAGGGTCTAGACTTTTCACGAATAGCATTCAAGAACAACTGCTTGTTTTATTTCTCTTTTATGTATCCGGTATTTACATTTGTCTTCTGATTATATGCATGTGTATGTGTGAGTAATATATTCGCTGTTAGCTTTGCTGTGCTGCTGCTTTGACGTTTACTCCCATAGTGTTGCTTACTTTGCTCTTGTTGTGCATTTATTTACTAGCAGCACAGTGGCGCACCGAATTGCTAACATTAGCCACAATATTAGCATACAAATTTTGAAGCTGTGCAAATGTCGCAGCGATTTGCAAAAATATACAATATCTTTCAAAGGTCGACTTAAAAAATGTGTGTGTTTATGGTTTAGAATATTTTTAAATAGAGCATTCTTCAGCCTTCTTACAAAATACGTCGACTGATGTGTGGAACCTTACTCTATTTGGGCTGTCAGTTCGAAAATACCCTATCTTATAATATATTTCCAAATATTTTCACTCAGGAGTTTTGCGTTGAAGAACACTGTACAGGGTCTTTTTCACAACAAAATTTTAAGATAGAGCGTTCGTCCAACAACTTCAGAAATGGGACATTTTCCAAAAAGTGTCTTCGAAATGCCAGCCGAGATAGGCTGTTCTTCGTCCTAGACATCAATGTGATAAAAGAACATATTGTACCTATCATGATTTAGGAACAAGTCTCAACATTCTAATGTTCAAATATTTATAAGTACATTGAAGCTTACCTCATTGTCATGTGGCGGAAGTTGATGTAGTAATTGCCGTACACGGTACTGTTCACCCGGACTATTCACATATGGCACTTTATCGTCGGGTATTTGTGAGAAATACAAGCGTACCTGGAAGAAAATAAGCATATGTTGGTGATCAAGCAATTCAAAAAGAACGTCGATCATCAAAACACACAAGTCAAAGAATAAAGCGGCTTGGAATTCCTTTATTATAACTAGTAGTACTAAGAAATAAAAATATATCTTATTTTACTAAGGGAAGGGTAAGGGAGTTATCTACATATATATCCGATATTAGTCATGATCGAGTGAATCCAGTGACACTTACATAGGTAAGTTCCTTCGGGAAGCGGTGCGATTTCCCAACTATTCTTTTCCGGGCAGTGCACCCAGGCCCAACCTTTCGGAAACTTATTTAGAATGTGATTGAGTTGAAATACATAGTTTGAAATTAGGCTACATTTTTTTACAGTCTTATATATCGAACGAAATTTTTTTAATACATCTAAAGTTTGGAAAACTCCAAAAATGTCATTATTCAGTAACTAAAGCAACTATAGTAATGAAATATCATGTATGGAATGAAATGCTAACCTCTAAATGAAATTTTTTTTTATATATTCAAAAAGCGCATACCTCTGTCACTCCTTACAAAATAAAATTATCAAATATTATTCGTAATAAGTCAATAATGGTTAAAGCTGTCATCAAAAGACTCCATAACCTGATTACTCTTGCCAAAAGGAATGTGTCTGAAGAAAAAGTATGAAATCGGCCACTTTTATATAAACAGTTTTAAAGGTATCTAGGCGAAAGTAATATACATTTGCGAAAACCCACTCTTTATCTGTACGATCATAAATGCAACCATGTCAACTAATTAATAGAATAAGCAAAAATACATCACTGTAAAGGAAGAAAAGAGAAGATGGTGGACTTCCGGTTCATTATTGGATTGACGACTGAAGAATAAAGTATTAAGATAATTAATCCGGACGTTTCTGCTGTTTTATTAACCATCGAAGGTAGAAATTACATCTCAGGTGTGTTAGCGAACCTCGCGCACTATTATAAACAACTATTTTGTAAAATGGATGCTCGAGAGAACATTGTCAAGGTTTTAACTGAAAATAATGTGGATTTCCCTCCTACTGCCAACATTATACAATTACGCAGATTACTGCAAAATATAGTTGGCGTGGGAGATAATAGCTCCGCAAATACGATGAATACCACTCCGAACACAAATATATTGGAGAACATTCCGGACGATATGATTGAGATAAACGCTGCCGTTTCTATTGAGTCCTCTGCCGCCATTGCCGTTACCGCCGTTAATACTGCCGCCACCGACGTCTATTCTGCTGCCGTACTGTCTGCTCTGCAATCACTGCCGTCACCGCCGTTCATACTGCCGCCACTGCCGTTTCAACTGCCTCTATTACCGATGTTTTGGTTGAATTCAATTCAACACCTGCCGTTAACGATGTTTTTACTGCCGCCACTGCCGTCTATTCTGCCGCCGCTACCGCCTGCTCTGACGTCACTGCAGTTCATACTGCCGCAACTGCTGTCTATTCTGCTGCCGCTACCGTATGTTCTGCCGCCACTGCCGTCACCGCCGTTCATACTGCCGCCACTGCCGTTCCAACTGGCTCTACTACCGATGTTTTGGTTGAATTCAATTCAACACCTGCTGTTCACGATGTTTTTGCTGCCGCCCCATCAAACTCTGCCCCAATTGACGCAAGAGCCACGACCATAAGTGTGGATGACGAACTGGTGGCGCTACGAAAACGTATGGAAATGTTAAAATTAATGAAAGAAATCAACGAGCTAAGAGCTAGTACTGGGGTACAAGAGCAACGTAGACTGGATTTTGCCGATATAGAGCATGCTATGCCCAAGTTCAGTGGTGATGATATATCAGTGACGGTGGGACATTTTCTTCAAGATTTCGAAGAATAATGGAGTCGCCAAGAGTACACGAACGATTTAAATGGCTGGATTTTCATCGCTGCCTGGTGGGAACAGCTAAAATTTTCCTTACCACCACCAAAGCATTAAGCTATGCCGAGTTAAAAAAGGCCCTTACGACGGAATTTGACGTGCCGATACAGAGGAACGACGTTTATAAGATGTTGGCAAGACGCAAGTGGGACAAAAAGAGCGAGTCATTACATTGTTACGTTCTATTGATGCAGGCAATAGGAAAACGGGCAAACATATGCGAAACAGAAATCATCGATTTCATAATAGACGGCATAGGCAATGTAGTGCCAAATGCACATCTACTGCTACCGGCTAAAACGCTTGATGAGTTGAAGGTATTAGTGAGCCGTTTTCAAAGAAAATATTTCACAGTAGAACCAGACTAATATTTGTTAGAAATTAAGTTATACTGTATCGAGGTCGATTACAGTGTCAGATTGGCCGAGCGGTAACTCTGAACACAAATAGCGAATTGTATCAGATTAAGAAATGTATGACAGTAAAAATAGAAATTAAGATAATGTATCGAGGTCAGGTTCAGGCTGGCCGAGTTGTAAGATCATAAATGCAACCATATCAACTAATTAATAGAATAAGCAAAAATACATCACTGTACAGGAAGAAAAGAGGAAATGGTGGACTTCCGGTTCATTATTGGATTGACGACTGAAGAATAAAGTACTAAGATAATTAATCCGGACGTTTCTGCTGTTTTATTAACCATCGAAGGTAGAAATCACATATCAATATTTTTTTTTACTTCCAAAATAGATTTATAACAAGAAAATTGATAAATAAAATAATTTTGAGAATGGGCGTGGCATCGCCCCTTCTTTGCCTGAGAATTTCCTCACGTTTGGTAGCCATAACTCGAAGGTCAGTTAATTTACTTGGTACAAGTATTTCTCTTAAAAAATTAAACAGTTCTGCAAAAATGAGCGGAATCGGGTAAGGACCACGCCCACTTTTTCATAAAATAGGTTTAACAGGACTGTGACGAATATAAAAGGCTATAACTTTGAGAAAAAAACTTTATATCAATATCATTTTCTTCTATGGTGAGTTTATAACAAGTAAATTAGCGGAAATAACATATCGTGAAAAAACTTGGTACATTTATTTCCTTTATAAATTGAATGGTTTATAAAAGTGGGCAAAATCGATTAATAAACACGTCCACGTTTGAACCTACTTAGTGTCAAAAAACTGAAGCCCAATAAACTAGAACTCAGCTGAATATTTATATGTTCGGTTACACCCGAGTTTAGACACCCTTACTTCATTATTTTAAAATCTTTTACTAAACCAACCTTGAACCATAGGTGAGGCTTATTGCTGCAGTCTTAGCCTGGCAAGCGCAGGGCACAAGCACAAAACGTGCTCGATCGTTTCCCCCTCCAACCCGCACTTCCTACATCTGCTATAACTGACCAAGCTTAATTTAAAGGCATGTGACACCAGACAGTGTCTAGTTAGAATATCCGTCATGAGTCTACAGTCTTCTCTTTTTAATGATAGAAGCAACTTTGTTAGTCTAAGGTTGTAAGATATACATAAGTTTCGAAACTTTACAGCCCCGCGCTTGAACTCACGCCTATCCCTCTTGGTCGATCATGTGCACCTCTCGCCCTTTCTTATTCTCGCCCAATCTCATAGAGACGTCTACGGAGCAAGCTTCAAGGGATACGCCTTTTTTTAGCGAGTTCATCCGCTTTTTCATTCCAATCTATTCGTGTATGCCCTGGGACAAAGTATAAATGTATGCTTTTCCCCGTTCCGATTATTTCCAGGCATTGCTTACACTCTAATACACTTTTAGATGCTGTGATATGAGAGATTATTGCCTTAATTGCTGCTGGGTTGTCAAGCTAACAAGACTGCAGTTTAAGCTATTCCTCTCCAGCGTTTCTACTGCCTTGGTTAAGGCTAATACTTCCGCTTGGAAAATGCTACAGTGATCTGGCAGTGGTGGCCTTGAACCATAACGAATGAATAAAAAAAATTTCGAAATAGGCCAACCTCTTTTTGAATTTTCGCGAGACTAGCGAATTACAACCGAATTTCTAATGAAAAAATATAAAGATATCTGAAGAAGTCTTTGGCAGGGTCGAAAAAGCTATGTTATCATGATTTTCTTATTATTAGGCCCAGAAGCACTGCGACCTTTGCGTAGATCTATTGTGCATTAAATTTCAGCCTAATTTTGTATGTGGAGGCTTTTGATGTATCTAAATACTTCTTCAGGCTTTTTACTTCATATCACATAGGGTTAAGAGTCACACCACCGATATGGGAGAGTCTCTGCCTTACCAGAGCGACGCATTCGCAGATAATATGAACCGGGCGTTTCATCCTTCAGCCGAAATCCCAAATTTGAGTATCAGATAGATTTAACTTACTTAGGTGATAGCGTAGATGCCAATGTCCCGTAATTATCCAGTGAGAGTTCGTAGATTCTCACTACTTAGATTAATGAGTTTGGCTGATACTTTCGTTGCCGGAAGTATAAACAACTTAGCCTATATTTGCAATGGGCAGTCAAGCAAGTACTTCTGAATTGTTTTATTTCCCAGTTACTTATGGTTTCCCTGGTGTGTGCTTTTGTGAGTTCACACACGGGCTCTGGACCTTAGAATGCTGATGTAGCACCCTGCTTTGCTAGGTTATCGACATGTCCCTAATGTCCGGAAACCCATCCTAACAAGACATTGTTTTTGGCTCCCAGGTCTTAATGGATTACAATGCAGTCATCCACTGTGATAAAAATTACAATAATTCAATAAGAGAAATAATTGTGAATACGTCTCAAACTCATTAAATTTACGAATTTTTTAAATATTATTAAAAATTTTGATTTGTCATGATATTGGCTGGCTTAAATGTGATTCACACCAATATCTGATCTACTTACACTAAAGACAAATCTAGAGAAATATTAAAAGTCATAAATGTAAAGAGAATTTGTGCATAAAACTCTTTGATAGTATAAAATTTCTTTAATTCAAAAACCAGCTACATGATCACCGACAACGACTTTCAGGTCTTTTAACTTTATATTTATTAGCAATTTAACATCAATTTTCCAATTTTTAATAGATTTCCAATAGCGCGAAATATTGGCTTATACAAAAAAATTTTCATACCTGCATAAATCCTCAAACATATGAAAGCAAATTACACACATAAATAGCACCTTTTATTTTCGTATTGAATAACCCAATTCATTTGCAATTGTCATGTGCTATAAAAATGCACATTTGGATAAAAGTTTTAAGGACTACTCATACTCGTACTCATACTCGCGCCTTTGTTACTGCATTGGAATGCTGACAATTGTAGTTACAGCTGTGGTTGACAATGATGGTGAAGTTTATGGTAATGTGTTAAGTTGATGACGTTTCACCTCTTCTTATAAGGTTTACCATAGGCAGCCTGCATTACCAAAACCGCGCTCTTCTTCTTACACTTTCAATGCATTGTCTACTTTTCGAATGGATTTTTAAATATACCGTGAATTACCCAATAAATGCCAAACAATATTCTGCTTTAATTTTATCGATTTCAATATCAATCCGATCAACCGCCAAGCCATGACTATTGCCAACCATTCACCAAACCAATATCCTCCATTGGGCCACCAGCCAACAAACATTAGCCGCCAAGGGCAAGGCGTTGGAATGACTTCAACTGTGGCGCTATTAAAATGGCATAAAATATAAATTTATGCCAAACGATGTCAACGACCAGCTGTGTGAGTGTTGGCACAAAAATTGTGTACTCGTCTGCTTGTGAGAGTGGCAAAAAAAGCAACAAATCATACGCCGACCCGCTGCGTTGCGTTTAGAAACGATCGTTATGATTCCAATGATAGCCGGCACTTACTCATCGCATCGATGCGGTACATATTCACAGTTTGATAAGCATTTACGGTCACTTTTCATAGTCGTCAGTTTTTGCATTGGGTTGCATGTGGCTATGTGTGGTGGTTTGCATCTGTTCATTGGTTGATGATGCCGCGGCCGATGATGATCGCCTCCCGCTTTAGCGAGCATTTGGAGCACTGCTGTGAAAGAGGCACAGTTTCTTTGGAGAGTGGCGGTGATTGTTTTGAAAATCGTGCCGTGCGCCTGCAGTGCTGCACGTGATAAGTTAGCAAGTGATGGTGAACTTATAAGCAAAAAGTTGACACATTCACCTACGTTGGGTGGTGATTAATGAAGTTAGAAATTTATTTGTTTATTTGACTTGAGGCCAGCTGGTCAAAAGTTTTGGTAATAGTAAAATTCTAAATATTGCTAAACTCAATTTGTAAATGTATCAAAGTAGTACCACAATGAGTCAATAGACTCAATTGTGCCTTTCTACATTACCAAAGAAGGCAGGGGGAGAAAGGACCGTGGGCAAGAAGCAGACGGCAGACGAAAAGAAGTAAAGAGAGAAACAGAGAAATAAGGGAGCACAACGTCGGTCCCATGGGAGACGAGCACGTTCGAAGCTTTCACTTAAGATCAACAAGATTCCTGTATGCATGGAAAAAAATCAAAGCTCGTAGGAAGTCTAGCAGTTTTGTTTTAATTGCATTATCAGAAAAAGAATGTTTGAAGGTAGCGTGAACTGAAATGACCGAGCTGGACAAGCTCTGATATCATAATCATCATCACCATCGTCACCAGGTCCCTTATTTTAGCGGCGAAAGGTTGGCGGAATAAGTTGAAAAATTTACATAATTAGTAGCTAATTAATGCAAATTAAGTGCGAGAAAAAAAAATTTATAGCTTTACAAATTTTTTTTATGACATTCTGCGCTAAAATAAGACTGAAGTTAGCGAAACCAATCGGCGAAATGTTGGCGGAAGAAGTTGAAAATTTTACATAATGAGTACCTAATTTATTGCAAATTAACTGCGAGAAAAAATGTATAGCTTTACACATTTTTTTTTATGACATTCCGATTGGTTTCGTTAACTTCAGTCTTATTTTAGCGCAGAATGTCATAAAAAAAATTTGTAAAGCTATAATTTTTTTCCTCGCAGTTAATTTGCATTAAATTAGGTATTCATTATGTAAAATGTTCAATATATTCCGCCAACCTTTCGCCAAACGGTTTCGCTAACTTCAGTCTTATTTTAGCGCAGAATGTCATAAAAAAAAATTTGTAAAGATATACATTTTTTTTTCTCGCAGTTAATTTGCACTAAATTAGGTACTCATTATGTAAAATTTTCAACTTATTCCGCCAACCTTTCGCCAAATGGTTTCGCTATCTTCAGTCTTATTTTAGCGCAGAATGTCGTAAAAAAAAATTGTAAAGCTATACATTTTTTTTCTCGCACTTAATTTGCATTTAATTAGCTACTAATTATGTAAAATTTTCAACTTATTCTGCAAACCTTTCGCCGCTAAAATAAGGGACGTATCGTCATCATTATTACAATTATCAATAATGCAGCAAGTTGTGTAAATTTTTCCTGTTTCGCGAAAATTTACGTACCTGTTTATCCCAATTCAGGGAAGCTCGCCTTTTAAACGATTTTATTTAGCCTGACTCTTGTGAACGAATCTTGTAATTAAAATTTAAGTAACGTCCCGATAAGTTACAAGCTTGAAGCTTGGAATATAGTTCAGAACCCGATGACAACGTAATAATACCATAGTCTCGCAGGATCGAATATTCACAAAAATCGTATTTGTGGTCCGTTCGGCTCATATGGGAACACACATACATAAATGATAGAAAGCGATATGTGAAAAATCGCTGCCAGGTGGCGCAGGATCGAGATATTAAAAAAAACATTTTGTGGTCCGATTTGGCTCATATTGGGAACTTATATTACATACAGAAATAGAAATTGCTTTATGAAGTTAAACGGCTTTATTGAAAACAGTACTTACATTAAGTAATAATAATACTTACAAAGAGGTACAAGGTCCTAAATTGGATCAGGCCTAAGTTAGGAGGCGTGACCCTACAGGAGAAACCTTGCACAAAGTATCTAGGAATCATCATAGACAGTAAGCTGTCATGTAAGCTAAACGTGGAGCAGAGGGCGGAGAAGGATTCAACGGCACTTTATGCATGTAAAAGAATGCTCGGGTGTACGTGGGGCTTATCGCCCTCTCTTTCTCATTGGGTTTTTACAGCGATTGTAAGCCCTATCCTATACTATGGAGTTCTTGTTTGGTGGAAAGCCACACAAAAAGCAACCTATCTCAAAAAATTTGATGGAGTAAGCAGACTATCAATGCTTAGCATTAAGGGAGCCCGAAAAACAACCCCGACAGCTGCACTGTATGCCTTTCTGCACATTCCACCTGTAGACCTGGTAGCAAAGAACATAGCGTTAACAACTGCAACCAGGCTCGGTGCCTCGGACCAGCTGAGCGCCGACCATACGGCCATAATAGTATAGCGTCATCAATCACAAGACGAACAGACTACCTGATTCCCTATAGAGGTGGACGGTTGGCGCAAGGGTGCTCAAATGGCGGAAGAGGCGATACATGTGTACACAGATGGTTCCAAACTAGAGGAGGGAGTAGGGTCTGCGGTATACTGTGCTGATCCGAAAATAAACAGATCCTACAGGCTGCCGGATTACTGTAGCATTTTCCAAGCGGAAATAGTAGCCGTAACCAAAGCAGTAGAAACCCTGAAAGAAAATAGCCCAAGCTGCAATCGTGTTAACTTTTATATTAACAGTCAAGCAGCAATTAAGGCAATAATCTCGCATAGCACAGCATCTAAATGCGTGTTAGAGTGTAAGCAGTCTCAGGAGAGAATCGGGACAGGGAGAAGTATACATCTGTATTGGGTCCCAAGGCATATGGGAATAGATGGGAATGAAAAAGCGGACGAACTAGCTAAAAAGGGCGCATCCATTGAAGCTTGCTCCGTGGAGGTCCCAATTAGACTGGGCGAGATTAAGCGAAGGCGAGAGGTGCACATGATCGACCAAGCGGGAAAGGCGTGGGTTCAAGCGCGGGTCTGAAATGTGTTGAAGATTATGTGTAGGTCTTACAACCTTACACTAACAAAGTTGCTTCTATCAGTAAAAAGAAAGGACTGTAGACTCATGACGGGTATTCTGACTGGACACTGCCTTCTGGCGTCGCATGCCTTTAAATTAGGCTTGGTGAGTGATAGCAGATGTAGGAAGTGCGGATTGGAGGAGGAAACGATCGAGCATATTCTGTGCTCTTGCCCTGTGCTTGTCAGGCTAAGACTCCAGCTATTAGGAGTGATACAGATGTCAGATCTAGAAGTAGCAAGTGGCTTAAATCCTAGGAAGCTTCTAGTAATTGCCAAGAGGATGGAGTTATTTTATAACATAGGGCCTGGTTTTTGATAGGGGTTTTCAGTTCGGTCGTTAAAGCAAACTTCTGGTAACTCTACGGACTTATTCAGTCTATGTAAGGTCCTCATGGACCGGCCAGTTCAACCTAACCTAATAATAATACTAAAAGCTAGAAAATAATTATGTAGGTCCCAAGTACTAGTCGTCAGACTCCTCATCAATCTAGGGCGTTGATCAGACAATTAAATAAAAGCATTTGACGCGTTCTCTTTATATAAAGACCACAACGAAACGCTGAACAGGCAGATTTTGCTAAACTGTCCTACCTAAACCAGGACATCCTAGCAAACAACTATTTGATCTATACACGCCATCACGGGGGTTGAGGGAACATCTCAATAAGCACTATGACGAGATACGGCACCTGCCGACACAGCCGCTTGATCCAGACAAGCATAACCAGGCGCTAAGTCAAATCCACACATAATCGGTAAACGCTTTTGTCAGGACGTGCCCAGTGAACCCTGTTCGTAATATGCAATATCCTTCGCTCTGGATACTGTAACAGGTTAAAATCTACTTGTCCATAATCTACCCCGATATAATGTATTTCTGCATGCTTTGTGTCCCCACATGACACCAATGATCTTTTCAATTGTAAAATGGAAGATTGGCGTTAAAGGCGTACCAATCTCTCTATGGTCTGCCCCTGGTGAAACAGCCGGTTTGCTTGTACTACCGTTAGAGAACTTTGTTGACAATTTGTGAGTGGTCGTGCACATTGAATGAGGCGAAGCACTGTTAACACAACAACTACTAGGTACAGGAACGAAAAACCCGACACTTGTACAAATATAAATATCTATGTATGTAAGAATCGAGAAACAATAACGCTTGAAGTAATCCAATGTCCAAGGTATGATACGAATACTGGAGCCTACGTTTGAAAAAACGAATGATAAATAGCTCAATTTATTAGCGGTTAAACCATAGAAAAAACACATTTGATGCAAATTTAAAATTCTCACTCAAACACAAAACGGGCAAGTGAGTGCATAAATAAGAAGCCCACAGGATTTAAACGAAAATCACGGAAGCTAAACGAGGGCATGGGCTATGCTTTCAACTAATTAAAGGCATGCAAAAACATTTTCACTGATGTGTTTAGAGAAAAAGACGACTTTTTGGCACGAGTTTGAACCAACAGAATATTTTATGAGCTTTCAGCTAAGCGACAGGATATCTACAGTTTTGAGAGAAAAAAACGAAAAAAGCCAGTGATGGTGAATCGTTGGGTGTAAATGAGAAAATTTGGTATGCGTTGAGATGTTGCGCATTTCAAAGGTGCTGCAAGTTCCCCGGCTTTGTTTTATATTCACTGCACGACAATTTGAGACAGGCTCATGTGTCCAAGAGCATATAAACCTATTCAATCTAGTACTTCCGTATATCACTTTGATGGACAAGCAAAGTGTAAAGAAATAAAATAAAATGAAAATGCGCTGCCGCAAACAATGTTTATTTATTTAAATGATAACAGTGTTACCATTTTGTTCTTGTTTTTTGGTTGTCCCCATCACAGCGCTGGTCATGTCTGTTTGACAGAAGCCACGTAGACTAAAGACAAAGCCAGAATAATATTGCACGTGAAAGTAAGAGCGCACTAAATAAATGCGAAATATTAAAATAGCGAGACCAAAAAAATTTGGAAACTGGAGACAAAAGTTGAAAAATTAAAAAGTGCTCCAGACCAAGTTAATTGTAATAGAAGATTTTAGCAAATACTATCCCGAAATAGTCTCGAAATGACCCTGACGGCATCTAGAAATGATCCGGAAGGAAAACGAGAATGTCCCGAAATAACCCGACTCCAGAAATGATTCCGGAGGGATCCCGGAAGGATTCCAAAATGATCCTGATATAGTCCCGAAAAAGTCTAAAATAACCCCGAAGGGATCCCGAACGGATTACGAAAACTGTACAGAATTGATCCCGGATGAGTCCCAAAATTATCCCGAAATAGTCCCGAAATTACCCCCACGGATCCCGAAAACCATCCAGGTTCCTGCATTCAGACGACCTCCATTGGCGGAGTGTCACTGGTATTCTCTAATCGAAGCTCTTTCCTTGGATCCAATGGCTGCATGACATGGTGATAGAGCGGATTCTCTTTTATGAAGTGTTGATCTGTTTGATCGTGCTAGGCACTCAGTACAATTTAAACGACTATAAATCGCGCAACGGATGCATTTATCGGAATCAGCGGGGACCTTCACACAACACCGACTGTGGCATTTAAGCCATTCATAAATGTATACGCGGTGGGCATTGTTGGATGGGCTATCGTAGGCCGTGCTATGCTTAGGTTTCGAGACGTGGGATTTCGACTTGGTCACAATGGGTACTTCAGCATTCTTACCAGCTTCGACTTGAATGATCGAAACACAGATACGCGGCTATTTACTTCCACTTATATACCTTCTAGGGAGGAGTGGGGAGAGGGAAACTCATTTGAGGCAAGGGTCTGACAAACATATTGTGGATGGTTCCAAGCTGGATATGAAGTTTGGAGAGGCGTATTCTATCACGAAGTCGGACTCAGGCGGAAGTTTAGGTTGTTCGCTTATTGTGTTGTCTTCTCAGCGCAAGCCGCGGTTATCAAGTTGCAATCCACAGGATGCTATCCAGTGATGATTATGTTAGAGTGTTTAACATCTATTTGCACAGTCAGGCGTATATAAAGCGCTGAGCTTAAGAAATGTGCGGACAAGCGAAGGCGACAGATACATGAAATGCTCCGGTAGTAGCGTGTTACTTTTATATGATGGTTATTTAGACAACTGCGCATAGCATCATCTCTGGAAACTTGACGAGCTTGCACCTGCGAACTGGAGGTGATAGCACGCATGGACTTTGTTACAGTCTCGGGAGTGTTTTTTGCGGTATATCACAGCAAATAAAACATATATTAAGGCGAATATTTCAAATCCAATGCGGAAATATATAAATATCTGAGATCTCTAGAAATATATTTCAGGAGCATGTTGGTCATTGCATGCTGGAAGATAGTGAGTATATAGTGAGTAGTATTCGAGCAATTTTCAGAAAGAAATAGTCCAATAGTAGCATAAAACCGCAGTCAACGTAGATATATCTCTACTGTACCTTTAAGAATAACAGGAAATCAAAATTGCTTAGAAATGTGGCTCTTCATGCGACAAAGGGATGCACGAACCTGTTGTTTTTGTTTGTAGCAATAAGGACACTCCCCGAAGGTTTTGGGGAGTATTATTGACGTTGATGGTGTTTGCCGTATATAGATAAAGTCCGATCCGGTAACAAGCACCTATCAGGTGCTAGCCGACCATCTCGGTAACCATTAAATACCGGCAACATTGAACCATCTAGGCCATTCTGCCGCCACCAACTACTTCTACGAAGAACTTTTGGTCGACATTACCTTGTCTGCTTAATATGTGTATGATAAATGCATATTTGTAAAAAGATTCGCCTCGCAAAAACGAAGCCGCCCGAACTTGCCTAAGATATCTTCCTTATTTGTATGATAGAACGCCTCGGATGTGAATAGTCTTTCTAGGTTCTTTGATTTCCCAAACATTTAGTTTCGGAACATTTATATGTATTTTCCCATAAATATTTACTTACTTAATGGCGTTTAACCGTTTAAACGGTTATGGCCGTGCAACAAGTCACTTCTTCTCTCTGCCAACCGGCGACAATTGGTCACACCAAGTGAGTTTAAATGGTTTTCCACTGGTCCTTCCAGAGGAGTGGGGGTCGCTCTCAACCTCTGCTTCCATAGCCGGGTTCCGACAGAAACACTTTCTTGGCCGGAGCCTCGTTTTTCATTTGCATAATATGTCCTAGCCAACGCAGCCGCTGCGCTTTTATATGCTGGACTATGTTGATGTCTGCGTTCCTTTCATAAAATTTAGTTTCACAAAGATTTATATTGTAAATCGTTACACTAGGCAGAGCAGCAACGGATATTTTGTGGTAATAATTTATGTGTTTTAGCCAGTGGTATTCAGCAGTGCCTGCCACATACGGATAAGGCGCAATTGTCGCGGCATGGACATTCATTTTGTATGCTTGTTGATGACGAGGCGTGAGGTGGCAGCAGGTTTTTACATTTTTTGTTTTCACGCTTAACAAAATATTTTTATACTCAGTTGAGCAGAGCTCACAGAGTATATTAACTGTGATTGGATAACGGTTGGTTGTACAGGTATAAAGGAATCGAGATAGATATAGACTTCCATATATCAAAATCATCTGCATCGTTAACACGATAACTTGAGTTAATTTTGAGGTATCTTGATGAAATTTGGTATGTAGGTTCCTGGGCACTCATCTCAGATCACTACTTAAAATGAACGATATCGGACTATTACAACACCCACTTTTTCGATATCGAAAAGTTCGAAAAATCGAAAAAAGTGCGATAATTCATTACCAAAGACGGATAAAGCGATGAAGCTTGGTATGTGAGTTCAACTTATACCGCAGAATAGAAAATTAGTAAAATTGTGGACAATGGGCGTGGCACCGCCCACTTTTAAAAGAAGGTAATTTAGAAGTTTTGAGAGCTGTAATTTGGGAGTCGTTGAAGATATCATGATGAAATTTGGCAGGAACGTTACTCCTATTACTATATGTATGCCTAATAAAAATTAGCAAAATCGGAGAACGACCACTCCCACTTAAAAAAATTTTTTTTTAAAGTCAAATTTAAAAAAAAATTTATATCTTTACAGTATATAAGTAAATTATGTCAACATTCAACTCCAGTAATGATATGATGCAACATAATACAAAAATAAAAGAAAATTTCAAAATGGGCGTGGCTCCGCCCTTTTTCATTTAATTTGTCTAGAATACGTTTAATGACATAAAATGAAATTTGGTAGGGGCTTAGATTATAGGACGCTAACTGTTTTCTGTGAAAAAAGGGCGAAATCGGTTGAAGCCACGCCCAGTTTTTATACACAGACGGCCGTCTGGCCTTCCGCTCGGCCGTTAACACGACAAATTGAGCAAAAATCGATATATCTTTACTAAACTCAGTTCACGTACTTATCTGAACTCACTTTGTATTGGTGTAAAAAATGGCCGAAATCCGACTTTGATCACGCCCACTTTTTCGATATCGGAAACTACGAAAAATGAAAAAATGCCATAATTCTATACCAAATATGAAAAAAGAGATGAAACATGGTAATTGGATTGGTTTATTGACGCAAAATGTAACTTTAGAAAAAACTTTGTAAAATGGTTGCGACAACTACCATATTAAGTAGAAGAAAATGAAAAAGTTCTGGAGGGCGAAATCAAAAGCCCTTGAAATCTTGGCAGGAATACTGTCCGTGGTATTACATATATAAATAAATTAGCGGTACCCGACAGATGATGTTCTGGGTCACCCTGGTCCACATTTTGGTCAATATCTCGAAAACGCCTTCACATATACAACTACCACCTTTGAAAATACTCATTAACACCTTTCATTTGATATCCATATCGTACAAACAAATTCTAGAGTCACCCCTGGTCCACCTTTATGGCGATATCCCTAAATGGCGTCCACCTATAGAACTTTCGCCCACTCCCTTTTAAAATACTCTTTAATACCTTCAATTTGATACATATGTCATACAAACACATTCCAGGGTTACCCTAGGTTCATTTTCCTACATGGTGATTTTCCCTTATTTTGTCTCCATAGCTCTCAACTGAGTATGTAATTTTCGGTTACACCCGAGCTTAGCCTTCCTTACTTGTGTATATATCATTTTGTGTTTTCATTTTATTTCTGGGTCCGCAGCTTAAAAAGTAAATGAATGGCTGACATAATTGATAAGTCGAGAGGATTCCATGTGGTGCGGCCGTCCAACGGTGTGATGTGGCGATTTGTGGCGTTCGGGTCACTTTTTAGTGCATTAAACAAGTTGTAAAGTGTCAATTGGCGGCATTTGAATGTATCGCACAGTTGGTGCAAGTGGAAAATTGGAAAATTTTATGAATTGAATGACGTTGTGATATATATATGTATGTAGCTGAATAGTGCAAAAGTGAAGTCAAAGAGACGTAACTGTGTATATATGTACACAAATGTACATATGTGTTTCAATCTAGAAACAAATGATTTTTACCCCTTTTGTCAGGCTTCTTTTAATTTCTATTTTTATTGCTACTTCAATCAGTGCAGCAAATTGTAATGGCTCCTACTACAAAACTACTTTTATTACTTTTAAGTACAGCTTTTATTGTGCACTTTTTTTAAGTTTTTCATCTTTTATACACGAGCAATAACTCTTGGTTTATCAAAACTGCACATGACATATTTATGACCTCCACCGCATCCACTACATAAACTAGTTTATATTCATATAAAAAGTACTTTTATATTTTATTGATGTTAAATGCACTGCAAAAAATTTGTTTCGCTTTGTATACAAATACGTCAAGATTAGGTTAGTTTGAACTCACCGGTCCATGAAGACCTCACATAAACTGAATGAGTTCGTAGAATCACCAGAAGTTTGTTTTACGACCAAAATGAAAAACCCTATAAAAAACCAGGACCTATATTATAAAAGAACTCTGGCCTCTTGGTAAAAACGAAAAGCTTTCTGGAACCTATAGCTAGAGTGCTCCAACTCGCACGCCCTAAATCTGCTATCACTGGCCAAGCCTAATTTTAAGACATATGACAACAGAAGGAAGTGTCCAGTGAGAATACCCGTCATAAGTCTACAGGCCTCTCTCTACACAACGCTTGGATCCTCGCCTTCTCTTAATATCGCCCAATCTGCGTGGGACGTCTACGTAGCAAGCTTCGAGGTATGCACCCTTTTTAGCTAGCTCATCCGCTTTTTCATTCCCCCTATTCCCACATCCACTGAGGCCAAATATGTATATGCAGATGTATGCTTCGGCGGCCACTGTGGTGTGATGGTAGCGTGCTCCTCCTGCCACGCCGTATGCCCTGGGTTCACACCCCGGGCAAAGCAACATCAAAATTTTAGAAATAAGGTTTTTCAATTAGAAGAAAATTTTTCTAAGCGGGGTCGCCCCTCGGCAGTGTTTGGCAAGCACTTCGGGTGTATTTCTGCCTTCCAGATGCCGTTCGGAGTTAGCATAAAACATGTAGGTCCCGTCCGACCAATTTGTAGGGAAGATCAAGAGGAGCACGACGCAAAATGGAAGAGAAGCTCGGCCTTAGATCCCTTCGGAGGTTATTGTGCCTTACATTTATTTATCTTAGATGTATGCTTCTCCCTGTCATGATTCTTTCCAAGAATCGCTTACATTTTAACACACTTTTAGATGTTGTTCTACGTGAGATTAATAGATGCTTCGCTGTCAATATAAACATTGACGTGGCTGCAGTTTAAGGTATCTTCTAGGTGGAGTGGCATACAGTACCGATATCGGGGTTGTTTTCAGGGCTTCTATACTCCCTCTAATTGTTTGAGGTATGCTCTTTTTTAATTGGCCGTTCACAAAAGAGGGACTCCATAGTATAGCATGGGCTTTAAAATTTCTGGCAATATCTAATAAGAGAGAGGGCCGACAGACTCGACTTACACCCCGCCTCCATTTTGGTTTTGAGACAAACCGGTTTCGGCGTTGTGCCATCATCAGTGTCGATTTTCGTTCTGTGATAAAACTTCATACCCTTCCTTGTATTTCCACCTTTCTTTCTTTTACCAACAAAACTTTCTATTCGTTAAAAATAATAGGCTTAATTGTTAATTATTTTGCAATGCATAATCGCTGATGTGCTATAAAAGACTCTGTCTTACAGTCACAACCACTTTTTTAAATAAATTGAAATTGAATGATTCCTAGATTTTTGGTATCAGGTTTCACCTGCAGGGTCACAACTCCTAGCTTAGGCCTAGACCAATTTGGGACCCTATACTTACAAGTAAACAAGAATATATCCGCCTTCTCCGCCTTGGTGCTTAACCCGACATTAAATGCCCAGGTATGTCTATCCGGAAGCGCCTGATTCATCAAAAAGTTAGTTCTTGAAAAACACTTTCCACTTATGACAACATTATTGTCATCTACGTACGCCGTAGGTCTGACGGGTTTCACATCGATCCGACAGTTGGTTGATGACCAGTGTCCACAGGACAGATGACAATATACCGCCTGCGGCCTGCCCCTGTCCACCAAATTTGTGGCCTCCAACAGCACCCGCTGATTGAATGTAGCGTAAAACATGCTCTGATTTTGACATAAAATCCCAACTTAAAATCGAAAAGACTAAACTTTGCGTTTCGAAAATGATCACTAAAAAGTTGATCAACAGTTATGCTTGCTGAGAGCGCACAATAACACCCCCAGCGGGTTATCGGGCTTAGAATAAACCCGCGGCAGGTATGAATGTCGTAGGAGGCGATTAAAATACCAAATTGATGCAACGGGTTGTGTAGCGCAACCCTTTAAATGGGGTTGCCAGCGCAATATATAGCTTCTCCATCTCAATTGTCAACTTCACCTATCCGTGGCGAATCCTGTTTCTTTAATAGCGAGGCTATGGCGACCCAAAGTTCCTCATGGATCTATGGGGAGGGAGGGCGGTATGGCCTAGAAGTTTTTATGTGGTCATACCAAGAGATGGTCGTTCCAGAGATGGTCGGGCTAGTACTTTAAGGGTGCTTGTTACCGGAACGTAACGGATCTGCATCCGGAAAAGGACCATCAACATCGATAGCACTCTCCAAGGCCTTCAGGAATATCCTTATCGCTACAACAACAACAACAACAACATCATTTTATTTTGGAGAATACGAACTACTTCACGGTAAGAACACTAAACGAATAAACAGTTCCTAAAATTTGTTATGGAGGAAGGTTTTTTGTAGCGTAAGTGTGGCATGGCTCCACTTCTGACAGATATAATAGGTTGGGTATATAAATGCGAGCAACCCCACTGGTTCCATATATTTTTCAAGTTTCGAGGATTATTTTCTTTCAGTGCGTTTCGAAGCAGCATGACTAAAGATCTTTACTGCAGATTAATTGCGAAACAACAAGACATTCTATATCCATAAAAAAGTGTATTGACGGGGTTTGTGCTCGAATATCTATATGTACTTACACAATGTATGGGTTCATCTAGCCGAAGTCGCACGTTGCTCAGAAAACCCTGTCAACAGTTGCCACGTAATAAAATGATAAACACGAAAGCGCTAGCAACTTACACGAGTAAACTGAGTCTTTTTTGGGTTATTACTTAACAGTTGGCGAGCAAGCGAGTAGTACCAATGGTACAACAACAAATCTTTGTGGTACCGACCGAGACACATTGCGAAAGCTAACACTACCAATAAAAGGAAAGTCCACAAAAGTTAATGTGGCTACGATGCGGTTGGCAGCAATGATGTCATCTTGTATTTATCACCATAAAATGAATGCCGCTCAAAAAAGATTTAACGCATGGTTGACTACGAGGTGTTGATTGTCGGTTAGACCACATAAGCTAGCTTAGATTATAGCTTAGTATGAATGAAATTCAGTGGTTGGAAAAATACTGCCAGGTTGGTAACTCATATGCGCAGTTGTACTTGATACGCATGCGCAGAGGATAACACTTGCAATCTGGTGCAGTATATAGCAAGATTTGTTTACTCGATATGAATGAATGTTGTTTTTTACGATACCCAATAGTACTAGTTGGCAAAAGATAACTACTGAAACTGAAATGCACAATTGATTTCCACATTCTGGATAATTCTACAGCACCGAACGTGATCCAGTTAAAATGAATTCTGTTCTTTTTAAAACAGCGTAGAAGATCTTTGACGATTAAAAGAGTGAATGAATGGCTGATTTGCTTTAAGACGACTCTCACTTAAAAAACAGCTTCAGCGGCAGTTGGGTTGGTACCAGACCATAAAGGTATACGGCTGCCGATATTCGTAATACTCACCAAAATCTTCGAGAAGTTACAACGACGACAAAGAAAAACCTGTGTTTGGACGAAAAAGCCTCGGTTGTTTGCACTGCTTCCGAGAGGCAATTAGTATGCGATAGGGCTTACACAGAGTGTATAATAGGGAAGTCAATCCGATACTTATGTTGTATCAAGAGAATATAATGATAAACATGTACCCGGTCGAAGCCCGGGCTGTGAAGGTGCGATAAGATACATAAAGCTTGAGTTGTGAGCACTCCAGTACCGTTGATTTCATCCCCATATAGCTTACTATGTGATGGTTATCGACCCACTGGCAAACTTCAGCTTTAAGGCGTAGTAAAATGTAGAACGGGGATTTTTCAGTTTGGTCGTTAAAACAAACTTCTTGTAACACTAACGACTCATTCAGTCTATGTGAGGTCCTCTTAGACCGGCCAGTCCAACCTAACTTAACCTAAGATGTAGAAGATCTGAGAAAGCGGATGATTGGAGGTGATATATTCTGTCAAGAGGTCAAGATATGCCGAACGTCGCCGCACTCCTTATAGGTGGCATGATGAGGCATGTTATTCTTGCTCTCAAAGTACCTTCCATGTGAACTAAATTAATAGCAGTATAAGAAAGTGTTCAACGATTCGTCTGTGGGACGATCATTGAGCGATAAGATCAAGCCTTTCAGGTTTTCTTAGCCTTCGGATTTGAGTTTCTGAAAAAGTGCAAAGAGATCTGCCAGAGATTCGGTATCTCAGTTTTCATCGAAGGTGCTTAAAATAGCTTGAGTAGTGGGAGCTTGAGTTTTTGCAAAACTTCCAACGGTGCCCATATCTAAGCAACTTTCGAACTCAGCAAGAGTGCTACAATTCAATTTTTTCGATATTCAAGGGGCATGTACTACGTATGAAAATAGTAGCGCTAGCAGGATACTCATCTTATGCGATAGCCAGGTGTCTCTTAGGACTTTCGGCGCATTGGCGATAACATTAAGTTTGGGCTTTTCAGTATACGCAGAGGGCCATACATCTGCCTAGTCTGCCATCGTAGGAGCGAAGGAGATGCTTGCGCTACCAGTACTCTCCAAGGGTTAGAACTTCCAGTGATGGCTCAGAGAGCCTAAAATATTGGTGGCAGCTCTTAGAGTTTCTAAGAGTTTGTAGCCATCATTCAACAAAAATAATCTTTTGTAGTTCTAAAAATGTATAAAGGAAACTCACCGGCGACTGGACAATTGGGCTTCATGCACGGATGGGACTGCAGCAAATGACTTCATGTCGAAGCCGCAATTTTCCAGCGGCGAAGGAAACTGTGGAGTACCAACAGTGCGACTGTCCGGCGCAGGCTCGAAGCAGAATGAAATTTCTTGAAAAAATCTTTTTCAGATTTTACCAGAACTCCAGAAAGTTGCTAATGGTGCGAGAAGGGAGGGAAGCAGTGTGGGAGGGAAAATATTGATATTAAGAGGAGAAAAAGTAAGACAAAACTTTCTGAAAGTTGCTTCAAATTATGTAGGGAATTCAAAGTTAGGACAAAGTTTTCCTTACCTTCTGGATATGTAAGCAAACTTATCGGTTACAAAACCACTGCGCCGATTTTGATGAAACTTTCAGGAAAGTTTTGCTGCAAAGTATATCTGGAGAGTGTTTCTCTGCAGTTTTTTTCTGGGAAGGGGACCAGGCACCACCTTATCCCAAAAAACTTTTCTATGATGCAATTTGCTTGAAATTCGCTACAGAGACTCCTTTTTGCCTAGCTTAATACTTATTTCTTTCTGAGAACTAAACCAGGGCCCGACCTTTTCTAATAATCTTATATCATATTCGATTTGGTGAAAATTGTTAGAGGGTACCTGTTTGAACAGGTTAGTATTTGAGGAACTTTTATTTACGGGAAGGTGACGTATTCTAAAAAGAATCATATTTACAGCGCGATTTGCTTGAAATTCGATACAGAGACTCCTTTTCGACTAGCTTAATATTCCTTCCGTCAAGTGGACCAGGGGCCAAACTATCCTAAAAACCTTGTTTATGATTCATTTGCTTGGTACGCGGCTATCTTGAGAAACTTCGTAAATCGTTTTTATGGTGCGATTTGTTTGAGATGTGCTACTAAGGTAGCCGTTTGAATAGATGAATGTTTGGGGTACTTTTCTTTGCGGAAAGTGGACCAGGCCGACCTTTCTCTTGAATTTTGGAAAATATGCAGCTTTTGGTTAGGTGGATGAAGAGGTAGATATATTAGAATAGTGTAGGAAAAAGAGAAAGCGTTGGAGAAAAACCGAAGGGAAAGGAAGTGGAGAATAAGGGGAGGAAAGAGTATTAGCTATAGCTAAATTAAGTATATTTCTCAAACAAAGACTGATTAATGAAATTATTTTTGCCTGCATTAATTACTTGGTGGGTATATCAAATTCGCTACCAAACAAACTCAAACAACCTTACGAGTCTTTTCTATTCTATATAAACTTTCAATGCTTTCCGTTGCCAATATAGAATGATTCTCATCGCGTAAAATTACAATCTTTGAAACATTGCTATTCGTTTTGATTGCAATATCCAGCCTCTATCTGTGCCGCCTCTCATAAGTTTAATCAAAATAGTTGTGGCATAATTTCACGCGCCCATAGCTTAGCCAATTCAAAACTACGCGAGGTGCGATGGTAATTGGAATATAGCCAAGATGTTTTACTTTAACCTTAAGTTTACTTTACTCACCTGATCGGGCCTCAGACCGGGCGGCACCCATGTATATTCCTCTAACGCGCAACCGCTGTCATCGTCTGAATGCGATTGTCGTTGCATATCGAGTTGCTGATGACCGACCAATGCGAACGGCGCATGCGCTGACGATGGATGTTGTAGTAGCGATGGTGGTGAAGGTGATGATATCGCAGGCGATAATTGGTGGGGCGCATGTTGTTGCTGTGAGTGTTGCGGTAAGCCATGTTGCTGCTGCATTCCATGTTGCTGTTGTTGTTGTTGATGATGCTGATGTTTCAGCGATGAAGTCGAATATTTGGATGATGAAGATGCGCTGGTGAATACTGTTGGGGTGCATGATGTGCCAGCAACCAATCGACGAAGCAGATGAATGCGGCGGCGCTAGCGGTGGCAATTGATGATGTGGCGGCAAATATTGTTGTGGATGCAATTGATGATGGGAAGCATGCTGAAGATGTGGCGGTAACAATGGTGGTTGTTGTTGGTGCTGCTGATGTTGTGGCAACGTAGGTGGGTGATGATATTGACGTTGTAGTGGTAATGGTGATGTTGGCAGTCCCGACGCATTTGCATTATACAAAGCGCTTGCCGAAGAGCTGCTGGGTAAATTCCGCTAGCGAGTAGCGATGATGTTGCACCTGGCGTGCCAATGCCACTGCTACCAGCTGCTGCCGCCGCAGCTGCTGCTGCACTTGGTGAGAAATGACGCGGTAATGTTGGTATTTTTGTAAATATGATACTTGTGTTAATGGCGTGCGACTGAGGGGGCCTGCAAAAAGATAAAAAAGAAAAAGAATGCTAAAGCAATGCGTATAGAGCAAATTATAAATGGGAAGTAGAAAAATGAAGTAAAAATTAATTGAACTTGGTGGTGTGCGGTGTATCACGCGCATAGCATTTGTATTGGCGCGTCGCATTGCTATTGATGCGCCATAAACGCGCCGTGATAATCAATCTTTTTCCAATTTTATTTCACTAACTAACTGCATCCATCTGTTTTGCCTATTTTTTATAATTTTTTTTTCGTAATTTTTAGTTAGCAGCATTCGCGTTATTCTATTCCCGCTTACTGCAATATTCAACCAACTGTGCGGCATGCAGCATAACAAATTGAAAGTTAATTAAATTGTAAAGGGGCGCTCTTTCTGCCTGGTCGTATGCCAAGAGGTGAAGTTGAAAGTTTCCAAGAAAATTAGGGCGCATTATTTCTGGCTACATTTGTATAGCTTTAAATATTACTTTGTTGCGGTAATGATAGATGACCTTTATTCACTCATTGTTAATGGTGAAATATGAAAAATTAGTTTTTCGAGGTAAAATAAACTAGGTGGGAATCTTATTTGAGCGTTGATAATATAGACTCTCAATACGTGTAGGTTAAGAAGACGAACAGCGGTGCAGCTATTGGCGCTGGTTGAAAAAAGCGACGTCTTTCGTAAAACCCTCAACAGACAGTAAAAGTGACTAGGTGACCTGCAATAAAGCGGATACTAGCTTACGAATCCTGGGCATTCCAGCATTATGATCGGTTTTGATGAGATCACGCTCCTAGTATTGTATATTGCTCAAAGGCTTTAGAAGGAAGTCGCTTCATCGTCTATTAGGATGGTGTGGATGAAATGCTATATGCCGCTTAAAACCCTGCAAAAAATGCGACTAGCCTAGGGTGAATCCGGTATGAGTCGCAAAGGAGTATGCGAGTAATAGCCAGTTCTGATCTCTTTATATGGGTTGGAGTGGTCCCCTTTTGTTTAAGCATGTCGTATGGAGAGACCAATTGTACCTGTTTATGCCTGAACGGGTTGTGTCGGACTAGTCCTCTTTATACACTTACAGGTACTATCGGACAGATCCTTTTTGTAATGTTCGACACTTCCTTTGTACCCCTTTGGATACTGTTCAACACGCCCTCTTTTTCCCCTACGAGTACTGTCGAACAGATCCTTTCCGTACTGTTTGACACTTCCACTTTGTTCCCTGTGGGAAATGTCCGACAGGCCCTTTTTATATCAATACGGTGTAGTCGGACATATTATCTTCGTGCCTCTACAGCCAGAATCACACAAGTCTCTTTTGTTCGCCTATGAGTACTGTCGGACATAGTCCTTCTCTTTTTGTTCCTCATCGATTGCATGTTTATCTTAAGTATACTGCTATTTCATTCACATTTTCAATCTTTTTATTTTATTCATTTCGTTGCTGTTTTGTTTTTCATTTATTTTTATTTTTTTCAATTGGCTACATAAATTTCAAACTGACTGATGCCAAATATACCCAAAGGGACTATAGGGGATCAATTACAACCCGATGTGGACAAAGAGTTCAATCGCAGACCGCTCTCTTTAGGGATATACCGCACGATTTTTTGGAGGGTATTCATGATTTATCATAAAAAATGCGCGTTTGAACGTCCAGTCGTTTTAGCTATTGCGTAGCATGTCACGTCAGCATTATTTGTTTTCGCGATAATTGACGCAATCGGATGCACCAAGAGAGCAAAACTTAAACCACCTGCTACTCTGACTCAGTTGATCTCCCTCTCTTTACTTCAAATACGGATGCGGGATCATCTTCAACCATTCGTATAACCAGACCAGCATAGTATAGTCTATAGTTCCAAATATTAGGAAGTTTAATATTAAGTCGTATAAAAAGAGCCTATCAATGCGCCAAGCTCTGCCAACTTGACGTCGCAGGTTATCAGAGATTGGATGACAGAATCGAATAACCTTTTTTATAAAAATTTACCGATTGTCAGGGCATAATGACATCTCTAATAGCTGCCGCGAGAATTTGTTAGCGTAAACGCGCACCGCGCACTAGTTCCTCTTTTGGACAGTTGGGTCTCGAGAAGAGAAATTAATCGCTAGGTAGCCCATATCTTATCAGGTGTAGATGTATTTCAGTCAGATTCTGATACAAAGCGTTCGGTCGAACTATATGGAATGTGAAAATAAAAATGCTACTCCTTCATGTGAGTTTGTTAAGTGTTTCGCCTCTATGTTTTGCTCTAGTGGAGTGGAAGTGGTGAGGGTTTTATGACCATTCGCTCATTTAATGCTCATGCTGTTCAACTTTCCTCGAAGATTTCATTTCATATTATTTACGAACGTAACTTTATCCTTTAAACATATAAATTTTTTCTGTTTTGGCGCCGCCTGAGAGCATACCCAATTAAAACAAAGTAAAAATTGCAGACGCGATAACCTCCGAAGAGATTTTAGGCCGAGCTTCTATTCCAAGTTGCGTCGTGCTGTCTTTTATATTTTTCCTACAATTGTGCCCGAAGTGTAACCTGACATGTTTTAACACGGCGACTGCGAACGAAGCTTTCCTAGCAGAAATACCTAGAGTGCTTGCCAACTGAGAAAACTAATTTCTAAAATGTTGATGTTGCTTTGCCTGGCGCGTGAACCAGATCTTCGGTGTGGTAGAGAGACGAGCGGCGATCCTCCCTACCACAGCGGCCGCCATTAAGCCAAACCAAAAATGGTAAGAGTGCACATAAGACAGCTATGAAAAGAAGTCGTAACAGTCTTCTAGTAAATGGCGTTGAAGACAGCAGATATTAGCCAGAGGCATTGGCCCACACGTCTTCTGCTGAAGCCATAAGCAGTTTGGGCATAGTTTATTAAGATTTCAAGTTTCAAAAAGCTAGTCATTAGTACAGAGAATTGAGGAAAGGTTTCTGAAATATTCCCCAATTTTCCTGTAAAATAACCCCACAAATTATCACAGAAGCACTCGTAAATCGAACCCGACATGGTCCTGCAATAGTCAGAGCTGAGCAGACCTGATTCTGGAAATAGTCTGAATTGATGAGAACCGAAATACTCCCAACTGTTCTTGAGGGGATAATTCCAAAATGGTACAGACAGTTATGGCCGAAATAGTCAGAAATTGTTTCGAATTTATTCCGAAATGTACTTGAGTATTGTCCTGAATAGATCCCTAAATAGATCGCGAAAACAATCCCGAAAAGGCTCTGAAATAAAATAAAAAATCGATCCCGAATGGTCATGGAATACCACAAAACGATACTAAAACCATCTGCAAATGGTTCCATAAAAATATTGAGTCATCCCGAAATAGTTCTGAAATGATTCCGAAGTTGAGGCATTGTCACAAAATAAGTTATGACAAAAATCCAAATAGGTAGCACCAAATAATGTATTTCAAACCAATCTCAAATCGTTTCGAAAAATTCGAAAATTCATCAAAAATCTAAAAAAAATGTACGAAATTTTCGAACTTTTGTGCGGTTTTGTAGCCTAATCAATTTTAGTCCATCAGCGTGCAAGTTATAGACACTCAAAGCTCGTATTGATTTTTGACACATTTTTCTTCGGAGGGTGTTTCAGATTTTCTTCTGGTCAAATTAGAGCTTTTATCTGCTAAACTTAGGCAGATGACAAAAAATCTCTTTTCCGAAAACTCATTTGTATGGGGAATGAATGCTATAATGATCCGATCCGGTAGCTTCCGACAAAAATAAAATAAATAAAAAATAAACTCGATTTAATTAAGATATCTCAAAAGGTGAGCGCCAAAAAGTTGCGTTCAACAGACAGACACACGACGAACTAAATCAACTCAGTTCGTCATCCTAATCATTTCGGTACATATACTTATTGGTGGGCCTATATCTTCTCGTCTAAAACTTACAATTTTCAGATGCGTGACAAATTTGATATACCACTTAATTTTCACGAAGTATAATAAGATTTTAAAGGAGAGTAGGGGAAAATGGG
>JARSSU010022765.1:0-38192 GCA_029619165.1 Eurosta solidaginis
AGGGGAGGAAGGGGGTAGAGGGGAGAGAGGAGGAGGGGGGGGGGGGGAGGAAGGAAAGGAGAGGGGGAGTGTAGGAGGAGGGAGGGAGGGGGAGTAGGAGGGAGAGAGGAGAGAGAGGGAGTAGGAGGTGGGAGTAGGGGGAGGGAGAGAGGGAGGGAGAGGAGAGGAGGGGAGAAGAGAGAGGGGGGAGGAGGGTGGAAGGGGGGGAGGGGAGAGGGGAGGGATGGGAGGAAGGGGTGGGGAAGGAGGAGGAGGAGAGGAGAGGGAGGAGAGGGGGAGATAGAGGAGGAAGTAGGGGGGAGGGAGGGAGAGAGAGGAGGGGGGAGGAGGGGGGGGAGGGAGAGAGGGGAGAGAGGTGAAGGAGAGGGGGAAGGGGGGGGGAGGGGAGGAGAGATAAGGGGGAGGGAGGAGGAGAGGGAGGTAGGAGGAGGAAGGAGGAGAGGAGAGTAGAGGGGGAGAGGGAGGAAGGGGGGGGAGGAGAGAGGGGGGGTGAAGGGGGGAGGGGAGGGGAGGGAGAGGGGAGGGAGGGAGAAAGGGGGGGTAGGAGTAGAGGAGAAAGGGAGGGGAGAGAGAGGGAGGAGGGAGAGGAGAGGGAGAGGGGAGGAGGGAGAGAGAGGTAGGAGGGGAGAGAGAGAGAGGGGGGAGAAGAAGGGGAGAAGGGGGGGGAGTAGGAGGGAGGAGGGAGAGAGAGGAGGGAAGGGGAGGGGGAGAGAGAGAGAGAGGGGGAGGGGGAGAGGATGGAGAGGAGAAGGGAGGGGGAGGGGGGAAGAGAGGAAAAAGGAAGAGGAGAGGAGAGGAGAGGAAGGGGGAAGGGGTGGGGGAGGAGGGGGGAAGGAGGAGGGGGGGGTAGGAGGAGGTAGGAGGGGGGGAGGGAGAGGAGGGGGGGGAGGAGAGAGGGAGGGAGGGAGGTGGAAGGGGAGAGGGGGGAGGGGAGAGGGAGGAGGAGAGGAGAGGGAGGGAAAAGAGGGGAGGTAGGGAGGGGAGGAGGAGAGGAGGAGGGAGGGGGGGAGGAGAGAGGAGGGGGGAGGGGGGGGGAGAGAGAGTAGTGAGGAGGGTAGGGAGGGGGGGAGGAGAGGAGGAGAGGAGGAGAGGGAGAGGTAGGGAAGGAGGGAGAAAGAGGTGGGAGGGAGGTGGGGGGAGAGGAGGGGAGGGAAGGAGGGGGGAGGAAGGGAAGGGAAGAGAGGGAGAGGAGGGGAGGGAGGTAGGGGGGGAGGAAGAAAGAAGGGAGAGGGAGGGGGGGAGGGGGAGGAAGGAGAGAGGGAGAGGGGGAAGGGGAGAGAGAGGAGAGAGGGGGAAGGGAGGGGAGAGAGAGGTAGGGGGAGGGAGGGGGGAGGAGGGAAGTGAGAGAGGAAGGTAGAGTAGAGGGAGAGGAGGGGGAGAGGGAGGTGGGAGGAGGGGAGAGGAAAGAAGAAGGGAGAAAGAGGGAAGGGGAAGGGAAGGAGGGGGGGAGGAGGGGGAAGGGGAGGGTAAGAGGAGGAGGGGAGAGGGGGGGGGGGGAGGGGAGGGAGGAAGGAGGTAAGGAGGGGAGAAGAAGGGGGAGGAGAGGGAGAAGGGGGAGAGGGAGGGGGGGATGAGGAGAGAGGAAGGGAAGGAGAGGAGGGGGTGGGGAGAAGGAGGGAGGAGAGAGGGGAAGAGGGGAAGGAGAGGGGGTAGGGGTGAGGAGGAGGGGAAGAGGGAGGTGGGAGAGGAGAGGGGGGGGAGAGGGGGAGGGAGAGGGGAGAGAGGGGAGAAGAGAAAGGGGGGGAGAAGGAGTGGAGAAGGAGAGAGAAAGAGGAGGAGTAGGGAGGGGAGAGGGGAAGGGGGGGGGGGGGGGGGAGAGGGAGGAAGAAGGAGGGGAGAAGGAGAGGAAGGAGGAAGTGGGGAGAGGAGGGGTAGGGGGGAGGAGAGGGGAGAGGGGGGGAGATGAGAGAGGGAAGGAGAGAGAGGGGGGGGGGGGAGAGGGGAGGGGGAGAGAGTGAGGGGAGGGGGGGGATGGGAGGAGGAGAGGGAGAGAAGGTAGAGGTGGAAGGAGGAGAAGAAGGAGAGGGAGAAGGGAAGGGTAGAGGGGAAGAAGGGAGAGGGAAGGGGAGGGAGGAGAGGGTAGGGAAGAGAGGGGAAGAAGGGAGGAGAGGGAGGGGGGGGGGGGGGGGAAGAGGAGAGGGAGAGGAGGAAGGAGGGGGAGAGAGAGAGAGGGGAGGAGAGAGAGAGAAGGAGGGAAGGGGAGGAGGGAGGGGAGAGAGGGGAGAAGTAGGGGGGGAGGGAGGGGTAGTAGGGGAGAAGAAGGAGAGGAGGGAGGAGTAGGGGAGGGGAGAGGAGATAGAGGTAGGAGAGGAGGAGAAGGGGGGGGAGAGAGGGAGGGGGGGAAAGAGAGGAGGGGAGAGGGGAGGAGGGGAGGGGAGGAGGAGGGAAGTAGGGGGGGGAGAGAGAGGGGGAGAGAAGATGGGAGGAGGAGAGGGAGAGGAGGGGGAGGAGGAGGGAGGGGAAGGGAGGGAGGAGGAAGGGGGAGAGGGGGAGGAGGGAGGGAGGAGGAGGGGGGAGGGGGGAAGGGGGGGGGTAGAGGGGGAGGAGAGGAGAAGGGAGAGGGGGAGGAGAGAGAGGTAGAGAGGAGGGGGGAGAAGGGGGGGGGGGGAAAGGTAGAGAGGAGAGGAGGGGGAGAGGGAGGAAGAGGGGAGGTGGAGGGGAGTGAGGAAGAGGGGGGATGGAGAGAGGAGGAAGGGGGAGAGGGGAGGAGAAGAGGGAGGAGGAGAGGGGAAGGGTAGGGGGGAGAGGGGAGGGGTAGTGGGGGAGAGGGGGGAGAGGGGAGAGGAGAGAGAGGAGGAAGAGGAGGGGGAGGGGGAGAGGGAGAGGGAGGAGAGAGGGGAGAGGAAAGAGAAGAGAGAGGGGAAGGAGGAGGGGGGGGGGAGAGAGGGGAGAGGAGAGAGGAGAGGGGAGAGAGGAGAGAGGGGGAGGGAGAGAGAGGAGAGGAAGGGAGGAGAGGAGGGAGAGAGGAAGAGGAGAAGGAGAGAGGAGAGAGGGGGGTGAGAGAGGGGGGGGGTAGTGGGAGGAGTGGAAGGGAGATGAGGGAGGGGGGGAGAGGGGAGAGGGAGGGTGGGGGGGGGAAGGAGGGGGAGAGGGGGGAGAGAGGGAGAGGAGGAGTAGAGGAGGGGGGGAAGAAGGAGAAGGGGGGGGATGGAAGGGAGGGGGGAGGAGAGGAGGAAGGAGGAGAGGGGGGGAGAAAGGAAGGAGGAGGGAGGGGGAGTGGAGAGGAGGGGATGGGGATAGAGGGGGAGGGAGGGGGAGAGAGGGAGGAGGGGGGGGGGGGAAGGGGAGGGGAGGGAGGGGAGGAGAGGTGGGAGAGAGGAAAGAGGAAAGGAGGGGGGAGAGAGAGGAGGGAGGGGGGGGGGGGGGGGGTGGATAGGGGTAGAGAGGAGGGAGTAGGAGGAGAAGGGGGAGAGAGGGAGGGAGGAGAGGGTAGAGGAGAGAAGGGGGGGGGAGGGAAGAGAGGGGGTGAGAGGAGGAGAGGGGGAGGGTAGGAGGGGGAGAGGGGAGAGGGGAGGAGAAAAGAGGAGGAGAGTAGAGGAAGGAGAGAGGAGGGGGAAGAGAGGGAGGAGGGAGAAGGGAGGGGGTAAGGGAGGAATAGGAGGGAGGGGGAAAAAGGGGGAGGAAGAGGGAGGGGGGAAAGGATGGAGGGAGGGGGGAGAGGGGAGAGGGGAAGAGAAGAGGAGGAGGGAGGAGAGGAGGGGGGGAGAGGAGAGAGAAAGGGGGGTGGGAGAGAGGAGGAAGGGGGGGGAGAGAAGAGAGTAAGAGAGGGGGAGAGGGGAGAGGGGGAGAGGAGAGGAGGGGAGGGAGGGGGGGATGGGGGGGAGGGTAAGAGGGGGAGGAGGAGATAGAAGAAGAGGAGGGAAGGAGGGGAGAGAGAAAGAGGGTGAGAGGGGAAGGAGGAGGGGAGGAGGGGGGGAGAGAGGGAAGGAGAGGAGAGGAGAGAGGGAGAAGAAGGGAGGGGAGAGAGAGGGTGGGAGGGGGGAAGGTGAGAGAGGGAGGGGGGAAGAGAGATGAGTAGGGAAAGAGGGGGAGGGGGGGAAGAGGGGAAGAGAGGGAGGAGGGGGTAGGGGAGGGGGGTAGTAGGGGGGGGGGGAGGGGGGGGGAGGGAGAAGGGGGGAGAGGAGAGGGGAGGAGGAGAAAGGGGGGAAGAGAGGGGGGGGGGGAGAAGGGGAGAAGGGGTAGAGGGGGGGTGGGAGGGGGGGGGGGGGGGAGAGAGAAGGGGAGAGAAGAGGAGAGGGGATGGGTGAGGAGAGGGGGGAGAGGAGGGGAGGGGGAGGGGGGGGGGAGGAAGTAGGGAGGAGGAGGAGGGAGGGAGAGGAGGGGGGAGAGGGGAATAGGTAGAGGAAGAGGAGGAGGGAGGGAGGAAAGGGGGGGGTGGAGAGGAGGTAGGGGAGGAAGAGAGGGAGAGGGAGAGTAGGGAGAGGAGAGAGAGGGGGAGAAAGGGGAGGGGGAAGAGTTAGATGAGAGGGGAGGGGGAAGGAGGGGGGTAGAGGGGGGTGGTGAAGGGGGAGGGGAAGGTAGATGAGGAGGAGAGGGAAGGAGGTGGGGTGAAGGGGGGAAGGGGAGGGGGAGAGGAGGAGAGGGAGGGGTAGAGGGAGAGGAGGGAAGGATAGGAGTGAGGGTAGGAGGAGGAGGGGGGAGGGATGGGGAGGGAAGGGGTGGAAGGAAGATAGAGAAAGAGAGGTAGGGGTGAGGAGGTAGAGAGGAGGGAGGAGAGGGAGGAGGAGGAGGGAGGAGGGGAGGGTAGAGGGAGGAGGGAGGAGGAGGGGGAGAGAGGAGGGAAGGGAGGGGGAGGGAGAAGAAGAGGGGGAGTAGAGAGGAGTAGGGAGGGGGAAGGAGGTAGGAGGGGGGGAGAGAGGGGGGGGAGGGAGAGGAGGAGGGGGAAGGAGGGAGAGGGGGGAGGGAGGAGAGAGGGGGGGGAGTAAGGAGGGTGGGGAGAGGGGGAGAGGGGAGGAAGGGGGGGGAGAGGAAGAGGAGAGGGGGAGGGGAGTGGGAGGAGGGGAGGGGGGGGGGGGAGAAGAGGGGGAGGAGAGAGGGAGGGGGGAGGAAGGAGGGGGAGAGGGGAAGGGAGGAGAAAGAGAGGAGGAGTGGGTGGAGAGAGGGGGAGAGGTGGGGGGGTAGGGAGGAGAGAGAGAGGGGGGGGTGGGGGAGTAGGAGTAGAGGGGAGAGGGTGGAGGGGAAAGAAGGAGAGGAGAGGGAGAGGGGGAGGGGGGAAGGGAGAGGAGAGAGAGGGGGAGAGAGGGGGAGAGAGGGTAGAGGAGAGAGAAAGGGGTGAGAGGAAGGGGGAGTTAGGGGAAGGGAGGGGGTGGAGGGAAGGAAAAGGGGGAGAAAGAGAGGGGGAGAGGGAATAGGAGGAGGTAGGGGAGGGGAGGAGGGAGGAGGGGGGGGAGGGGGGAGGTGAGGTGGGGGGGAGGAGTAAGAGGAGGAGGGGAGAGGGGAGAGAGGGGAGGAGAGGAGAAGAGAGGAGGGATGAGGGAGAGGAGGGGGGGGAGAGGTGGTGAGGGGGAGGGAGAGAGGGGAGGAGGGGGGAGGGGAGAGAGGGGAGAGAGGGTGGAGGGGAGAAGTAGGAGAGGGAGGGAGGAGAGAGGGGGAGTAGAGGGGAGGGAGGAGGAGTAGAGGAGGGAGGAGGGAGGGAGGGAGAGAGGGGAGGGAGAGTAGGAAGGGGAGAAGTGGGAGGGAGGGGGGGTGGGAGGTAGGGAGAGGAAGAAGAGGGGGAGGGAGAGAGGAAGGTAGGGGAGAGGGAGAGGGAGGGGGGGGGGAGGTAGAGGGGGAGGGGGAGGGGATAGGTAGGGGGTGAGAGGGGGTAGGGTGAGGATAGGGGAGGGGGAGAGGGGGAGGGGTGGGGAGAGGGAGGGGGAGGGAGGGAAGGAGGAGAGGATGGGGGGGAGGGGGAGAGGGGGGAGGGAGGAGGAGGAGGAGGGGGGAGGGGGGAAGGAGGGGGGGGGAGGGGGGAGGAGAAAGGGGTGAGGAGAGTGGGGAGGGAAGAAGGGGAGTGAGGGGAGAGGATGAGGGAGAGAGGGAGGGGGGGAGGAAGAGGGAGAGGAGGGAGTGAGGGGAGGGAGGGGGAGGAGGGGGAGAGTTGGAGGAGAGAGAGGAAGGGAGGGAGGGGAGATAAAGGAGAGGGAAGGAGAGGGAGAAGGGGGAGAAGGAGATGAGAGGGGGGAGGAGGAGAGAGGGGGGAGAGAGAGAGGAGGGGGAGGGAGGGGAGGGAGGGGGGGTAGAGGAAGAGTAGGGGAAGGAAGTAGGGAGGAGGAAAGGGAGAGGAGAGGGGAGGGGGGAGAGGAGAGGGGGAAGGGAGAGAAAGGGTGGAGGGAGGTAGGGGAGGGGGGAGGAGGGAGGAGAGGTAAGAGAGAGGGGGAATGTAGGGGGAAGAGAGTAGTGGGGGGAAGAGGGAGAGGGGAGAGGGGGGGGGGGAGGGGAGGGGGTAGAGGAGGAGAGGAGGGGTAGGAGGGGGGAGAGGGTAGGGAAGGAGAGGGGGGAGGGAAGGAGAGAGGAGGGAGAGAGGAGAGGAGGGGAGGGGGTGAGAGAAGAAGGAGAGGGTAGAGATAGATGGAGGGAGGGGGAAAAGGGGGAAGGGGGAGGGGGGAGAGTGGTAGGGAGGAAGGGGGAGGGGAAGAAGTAGGGGGAGGGGAGGAGAGGGGAGAGGGTAAGGGGGGGGGAGGGGGGAGAGGGGGGAGTGAGGATGAGAGAGGGAGGGGGAGGGGAGAGATGAGAGGGGGGGGGGGAGAGGGAAGAGGGGGAGAAGAGAGAGAGGGATGGATAGAGAGAGAAGAGAGAAGGGGAGAGGGAGAGGAGAGGAGGAGGGGAGGAGAAGGGGAGGAGGAGGGAAGGAGAGAGGAGAGAGGAGGAGGGAGGAGAGGAGGAGGAGAGAGGGGGAGGGAGGGGAAGAGGAGAAGAGGGGAGAGTAGGGGGAGAAGGGAGGAGAAGTAGGGGGGAGAGGGGAAAGGGTGAAGGGGAAGGGAGAGAATGGAAGGGTGGGTAGAGGGAGGAGAGAGGAGGGGGAGAGGAGTGAGGGGGGAGAGAGGAGGGAGGGAGAAGGAGGGGGGGGGAGTAGAGGGAGGGAGGAAGAAAGTGGGGGAAGAGGGAGAGGGGGAAGGGAGGAGAGAAGGAAGAAGAGGGTAGAGTGGAGGGGAGGGGGAGGGAGAAGGAGGGTAGGGGAGGGAGAGAGAGGGGGAAAGAAGGAGGAGGGGAGAGGAAGAGGAGAGAGGTGAGGGAGGGGGAGAGGGGAAGAGGAGGAGGAAGGTGAGAGGGAGGAAGGAGGGAGGGAGGAGAGGAGAGAGAGGAGAGAGATAAGGAGGGGAAGGGAGGGGGAGGGAGGGGAGAAGAAGGGAGGAGGGTAGGGGAGTAGAGAGGGAGAGAGGTAGTGGGAGGGAGGGAGGAAGGGAGGGAGGAGAAGAGAGGAGGAAGGGGAGGGAGGGGGAGAGGAGAAGAGGGGGGGTAGGGAGGGAAAGGGGGGGGTAGTGGGGAGAGGAGAAGGGGAGGAGAGATGGGGAGAGGTGGGAGGGAAGGAGGGGGGGAGAGTAGAAGAGATAGGGAGGAGAGGAGGAGGGGGAGAGGAGGGGGGTAGGGGGGGAAGGGGAGAGGAGAAGGAGAGAAGGAGAAGGTGGTGGGAAGAGGGGTGGGGGAGAGGGAGAGGAGAGGAGTGGTGAGAGAGGAGGGGGGGAAAGAGGATGGAGGAAGAGGGAGGGGAAGGGAGAGAGAGAGGAGGAGAGAGAAGGGGGGAGGAGGGAGGGGGAGGAGGGTAGGAGGGAAGAGTAGGGGGAAGGGAGGGAGGGATGGGAGAGAGGAGAGAGGGGAGGGGGGTAGTAGGTGGGATAGAGGAGGGTGGGGGGGAGGGGAGATGGGGAGGGGAGGAGAAGATAGGGAGGGAGTGGGAGGGGGAGGGGGGAGGAGAGTAGGGGAGGGGGGGAGAGAGAGGGAAGGTGGTAGGGGAGAGGAGAGAGGGAGGAGAAGGGGGGGGGAATGGAAGAGGGAGGGGGAGGAAGGGAGAGGAGAGAGGAGTGGGGAGAGAGGAGGGTGAGGAGGAGGGGAGGGGGAGTGAGGGGGAGAGGAGGAAGAGGAGAGGGGTAGGGGAGGGAGGAGAGAGTAGAGGGGGGAGAGAGAGGGGAGGGTGGGGGGGGAGAGAGAAGGGAAGGGGATGGGGGGAGAGGAGGGGGAAGGAAGGAGAGGGGGAGAGGGAGAGTAGGGGGTGGAAGAGGGGGAGGTAGGAGAAGGGTAGAGGAGAGGGGGGGAGAGGGAGAGGGGGAGGGAGAAGGGGAGAGGGGGAGGGTAGGAGAGGGGAGGAGAGAGAGGGGTGGAGGGAGAGGTGGGAGAGAGATGGAGGAGGGGGGTAGGAGAGAGGGGAGGGAGGGAGGAGGGGAGAGGAGAGGAGAGAGGGGGGGGAGAGGGAGGGGGGGAGAGGAGAAGGGGAAGAGAGAGAGAGAAAGAGAGAGGGGGGGGAGGATGGAGGAGGGGGAGAGAGGGGAAGAGGGTGGAGGGGGAGAAGAAGGGATGGAGGGAGGGGAGGGAGGTGAAGTAGTGGAGTAGGGGAGAGAGGGAGGGGAGGGGAGGGGGGAGGGGAAGGGGGGGAGTAAGGAGAGAGAGGAGGGAGAGAGAAGGGGGAGTAGAGAGGGGAGGGAGAGGGAGGGAAGAAATGGGAGGGAGTGGAGGGGAGGAAGGGGAGAGGGAAGGGAGAGAGGAGAGAGGGGGAGATGGGAGGGAGGGAAAGAAGGAGGGAAGAGGGGTAGAGAGGGGTAGAGGAGAAGGAGAGAGAGAGAAGGGTTAGGGGGAGGGGGAGGGAGGAGGGGGGAGATTAGGGTAGGAGGGGGAGGGGGGTAGAGTAGGGAAGAGAGGGGGGGAGGGAGAGAAAGAGAGGGGGTAAGAGGAGGGGGAGAGTAGGGGAAGAGGAGGAAAAAGAAGGTAGGGGAGAGAGAGAGGAGAGAGGAGAGGGAGGGGGGAGGAGGGGGAGGGAGGGAGGAGGAGAGGGGTAGAAGGGAGAAGGGGAGGGGGTAGAGAGGGGGGGGAGGAGGAGAGGGGGTAGGGAGATGAGGAGGTTTTGAAAAGAAAATATTCGAATTCATTGGGATTGCTTTGATAATTCTTATGAGACTGAGACAGGAGTACGTAATCTACCAAAAGAGTAGCGCACAGTGTATACATAGCGGAAAATTAATGATTTGAGAATTATAACCCCTATCTTTTCCATATTTTCACTAATTAGCTAATGAATGGGTGTTTCGAAAAGTTACTCAATTTCCGTGTTTAGTTTACAATATGCAGGAAAAATCCGAGAATTTGTATAGATACATTGCTGGAAGCCGAAATTTCTAAATAATTTTAATAAAATTTGTTTAAAAAATTCTGGCAATTGATCGAATTATTTAACAGTATATTATATGAAGTCTAAATGATGATAAGTTTGACCTCTAAAAGGATGCGAATCTTTTTCTTCTTCTTATTTTGCTCCTAACTGCATACGTTAAAGGAAACGTAAAGTTAAAAATATGGCCGGCTTCACACTGCTCTAAACAAAGTCCGACATTTAAGTATCACTAATAGTTTTTGCGAATTGATAGGAATAAATTAGCTTCAAAGTTAACTCAGTCAGTACTTTTCATACCCTTATCACCCCCAAAAGCATTTCAACAAAATTACAAATTTTTCAATTAAACTAGTCAGAAGGTTTTCTGGATGCAGATTTAATTGGATAAATATAAGGTTTATTTTTAAAAGATATTTTAAAATTTGTGCAATGAATTTGCTCATTTTTTGTTTATCTGAAATATATGTATACACATTTCTTCCGCCGACTAGACTTTTTAAAAGAAGACTGTTGATTCATAGTGAATGACCTCTAAGCTAACCACGTACCAAATTTCGGTTAAATTAGGCTATTTTTTGGAAATCTCGCCAGTCATTTTGAATTTTTTAAACAAATTTTAAATGGTTATCAGCGAGCTCGAAAGCACATAAGTTTTCACATTTGTGCAAATACAGCAGATTATAGAGTTAGTTATAGAGTTCCGTGGAAGGATATTTAGACAGACAAAAATTAGGATTACAATTTTTTGAATACAGCAGGTTAAAGCTGGATGTAATTCAATGTAATTACGATTATGCATGATCGCCTGTTGAGGGACATTATTCAAAGAAGAAGATGTTGTATTGTGAAGAACAGTTTCCATCCATGTTGGACTTTGTATAACCTTTTATCGGTCTCTCAAACGCCTCCTATTCGATCATGGTATCAGCCACCAAGCTCGGCACTACCCGCTCCGTGATGGAAGTGTAAGCGCTGTCTGCAGGATGATAACGAGCTGATGCATGATTCGAATAAAAGTATCGTCTATTATTAACAGTCTTAATTGTAACGGAGAGTGCCCTGATCGCTTGTCGTACATTTGATTTTTGTTTAAAATATTTTATGGCAGTTCAAGATTTTGTGCAAATGGGCTATGATCATTGAATTGCAAACTTCTGTAGCATATTTTTCACAGTACACTTACAAAATACGGGGGTATGTACTTGCTACGTGAGCGCAACAATGTAACATCAAAAAATTTAATTTATTTTTTAAATATTAAATAGCAATCATCAACTGTCAAAGAAAAGAAAAATTTAATATGAAAAAGTTTCTCAAGATCCGTAGTTTATAGCAATGTTTCCAAAGTCAAATACACAAAACTCTGAACTCCCTTATTGACTTTATTGAGAAAATTTTACAGTGAAATGTTAAACCTAAATTCACTGAAGACACCACTCAATCTCCCAAATTTCAAAACATACCGATTTGTTAGAAGCAAACAAGACTTATTTTTAGCTACTATATACATATATATGGTGATTCTGCACAATAATTTCGCTACCATTTGTATTTGATTGTAAAGTGAAAATTCATGAACCTGAATGAAAATCCGTCATCGACTTTTGTATACAATTTTGGGAGCCTCATTGTCATAAAAATTTCTGTATCTACAAACGTAATTTCAATGGAAGTAATTCGATATGCATTCATAACTACGTACCTCTTTTTGTACATACGTATGTGCGTATGTATGCGAATATTTAGTGATAAATGTGAAATAATTACAAAATATCATATTCATATTAAAAATATATTTATTTGCAGTAGAGTTCAGCCAACAAAAGACACTAAGTTGAAAAGTCAAAAATAAATTAACACATTTGCCCCAATGATTGGCCGCAATGAAACCCGGTCATACAGACAACGACAACAACAAGCGATGCAGCTGGGAAATGTTGAAATATTCAATTTTGAATTGTTATCGTTGGTTGGTAAACGACAACCTCAAAAGCCAAAATAAGCGCTTTTGTTGCTGCGGCAGCTGAAGCGCAGAGCAAAGCTCATTTGGGATTCCTCGAGGCTAAAAGTGTACGGCTGGGACATGCATTCATACATACGTACAAATTTATGTATGTATGTATATGATATGAGCACATTAGTACTAATGTTTGCATTTTTGTGAAATTTTGTGACGCGCTGATTGAGTGCTGATGGTCATTAGTGCAAAGCGCGAAATATCGGTAGCATCAATGTGGCCAACGGCGGTATTAACAAGCGGCAGCCGAAGCAGATTTTCCGGCGTTGTAAGCACTCGAACTGAAATGGCATATACAATATGGGGGAAAAAAGCAACAATAATAACACAAGCACAAAAGTAGCACATCATCAGCATCAACTTGACGAAACACCAAACTAATCGCCAAATTTGCATTTACAGCCATCCCCTAGAAAAGCATATGCTGTACTCATATATACATACATAAATACATACAAACACGTACATATTCGCGTATGTAAAAAATATTCCATTCCTCCTACATATGTAAATTATATAATATGCAGAATATAGTAATTTTTTGCAAAATCAGCATACCATCTTCAGAAGAGGGTAATACAGAGTCCTATCTGCCAGGTACAATTTCGGCCCAAACTTATATTGAATTATTTATTTGTAATGTGCTTCGATTTGGTTTAATTGCAACAGGACTAAACACATTATAATTTATTTTGGTAAATATTTACTACATTTTTTATAATGTATAATGTAATGTGTAATTGTGTCAGTGGAATTAACGTCAATTTGAATTTGTGAAGAGCTCAATCAAAAGAAGCAAACCAATGTACATTTTTTTTTAATTTTCTTACATTTCACTTACATATCTACATTGTTAATGAAGTTTAGTGTCACAAATGTATTGACAATTGTGGGATGGATAACAGTTTAAGCAACTTAAAAAAAAATAGGCGATATAGTTAAAGATTCTCTTTAGATCTAAATATAATAAAGGAACCTTGATTATTCAAAATTGCAAAGCGATACTAAGGGCATCTCATTAACGGCTTGGAAAGTTTTTCAGATTTCACTTTCCGAAATTTTATTAAATTTCTATAATGCGTTTTGCTTAAAAAACAATCCTTAAACAAAATTCCATAAGATTTGGTAAATTTTTGTCCGCCTTATACCATTAATAGTATTATAGAGTTACTACCTAAAAAGGGACAGTGCCACACCTATTTTCGAATTTCTTTTTAATTTTCTGCTTTGCTAAATCATGCAGTAGCTGACTTGAAATATCAATGTGATTAAGGTATATACCGCAAAGCTATTAGATTTTTTGTTATTATTAGGCTTTGAAAAAAAAACCATTTTCAAAAATAGGCGTGGTCACAAACCGATTTTGCTAATTTACATAAAGTATATAAATAGTGGTGGCCACCGTAGTGTGATGGTAGCGTGCTCCGCCTACCACACCGTATGCCCTGGGTTCACACCCGGGCAAAGCAACATCAAAATTTTAGAAATAAGGTTTTTCAATTAGAAGAAAATTTTTCTAAGCGGGGTCGCCCCTCGGCAGTGTTTGGCAAGCGTTCCGGGTGTATTTCTGCAATGAAAAGCTCTCAGTGAAAACTCATCTGCCTTGCAGATGCCGTTCGGAGTCGGCATAAAACATGTAGGTCCCGTCCGGCCAATTTGTAGGGAAAAGCAAGAGGAGCACGATGCAAATTGGAAGAGAAGCTCGGCCTTAGATCTCTTCGGAGGTTATAAATAATAAATGTAAGGCGCACATTTATTTATTTATTTTTTTTTATATAAATAGTGGCAGGCACAACCTTCATGCCAAACCTGAGCACGATGGCTTCAACGGATATTTGTTTCTTAATGCGGGCATTGCCACGGTCATTTAAAAAAAACTTCAAATTTCTGTTTCACGTCATAAGGTCAACTCACGATGTATTATGCGTCCTTGGTAAAGAATTATCGCATGTTTTCTTGTTAGAAATTCTCGATATCGCCAGTTTTCAATACAAATTTATTGCGTAAAAATATCTAAATTTTTACTCAAGTTATCGTTGTAACGTACGGACCGATAGACATGGGTCAATCAAAAATTTTTTCGATGCTGACAATTTTTTAGGCATGCCTTTCTACTTACATTCTTGTAAGGTATAGAGAATGAATGAATGATTTTGCTTATATGTACATGAGTGTGTGTGATTGTATGTGTCTATTGCAATAAATGTACGAGGGCTTTGGGGCATATATAAATTTTAATTTAAATGCAAATTTTCAACTCATTTTCAACATATTACCGTTATTGCGTCATCATCATCTCTGCTGTACATCAAGCTCTATTCTATCAACCACCACTCAACAGTCAACAATCACCACAAAATGCAGAGCAGTCAGTTTTCGCTTCACTGCTTGCCTGTTGCTACTCATGTTGTATTTGTATTTATATATTGGAATTTGAATTTTGTTTTATTGGATTTGTTGTTGTAGTTGTCATCATCTCGCTGACATGGTTGGCGCACCGCACATAAATCCCGTCTTTCAGTGAGTTATACAGCTCCGGCTCACGCTCAATTCTCACGGGAATGCTCTGGATCATTGAGAGACTTGAGAGCATATGTCGTGCAATTTTCGCACACGTAAAATGTGATAGGCAGATGTCGCCGCTGTTTTTCCATTAACTCATACGCGAAAGGCTAAGCAGCGACATATATTTTTGAAAAGTAGGTTTATTAAAGGCAGCGTTGCCAAACTAAAAAGAGTAATTAACAAATTATCTGGCTCACAATTGAACCAGACTTCTATCTGGATTTATCTGGCTCAAATCGTTGTTGTTGCATTTATATGCAAAATTATTTATCTGGCTCAGGATTTTGCCACGGATGATGGCAAAATTGTTTTCAGTGGCTCGTCTTTCAAGCAATACAAGATCGCCATCTATTTGGTCGCTATTCGTATGTAATAGCTTTAGATTTGAAATCTCCGGGTGTAGAAAGCCGTTAAGTACTAACTTATCTCGGAGTTGCATGTTAATGATGGTACAATTGCTATTTCCGCCGAAATAAACGACACACAATGTTGTTGGTGTTGAAATGTCTGGTGATTTTCTGAGTGTCATAATGGAGTATTCATATTTGTAAATAGGTATATACGGGGATAAGTATGGATATGCATGCCTTTGGGCTCTATCGACCAAGGACCGATCATGCAACCAATCACCGGCTGACCTATGAAATGCTTCGATGTCACCTGTGACTGAGAGGTGCAAAATACCATACTTCTTAATAAATACGTATTCCTTATAGAATTTTACGCTCCACAAGGTCTTGTTGTTGTTTCGAGCACTGGCAATCAGATGTGCTGCATTGCCAGGAAAAAGCTACTACGGAGTTTAAACCTATTTTTTAGGGACCGCTTATAGAAGGGCATTAAAAAGTATGAAATAAAAATAAATTTCCCATCAATTTTCAACAACAAGAAGGATACTTTACAATATATTGTTTATTAAAATTATTACTTTAAATTCGAAAGGGAAGAATTTTTCTTCTTTTAGAAGTGCCTCACCCCATCCATAAGTGCAATAACTCACAAATTGTCATCGATATCATCTAACGGAAATTCCAAAGAAACATGCAGTTACAACTGAAATGTGGCACATTGCATGCAGCTCATATATTGCGCATGTCGGGGAGTGATTCTGGCTAAGTAAGAGCTTAACCTAATACAGTATGAAGATCGAAGTTATGCCAGAGTGAGCCCCATCTCTGGAAAGTCTGCTTGTGAATTTCGGATATTTGCCTTATGGTGGGGCCTAAGGCCTTTGTCGTTTCTTCGTGGATAAGGATGAGGTCCTGCTTATGCCCAACTGGTTCAAACGGCTGAATTCTTATGTACGGATCGCTTCGTTGTGCTTGCATAAATGTTCCCTCATAGCCTTGGGAGGGACCTGAGGTCCCATCAATCAGTTTTGTGTAAGTAGTATTTTACATACACTCTCTAGCATTTTTATTCTCTCCTTTATGGTAAGTATTCCCGCCTCACAGCGTTGATGATAACCTGGTGACATAGGAAATAACCCATGGCAGTGAGTGCGGTGTTTTGATAGGCCTGAAGCTTCCTTATATGTGTTTATTTTAAGTACAGAGCCATATTGGAGATGCACAGCGTTTGTCAAATTGCTTTGTGTGTACCTATGCTCGTTTTTTTATCCTTGCCCATGTGTTGTCAGCGAAGGACTTGGAAATTTTGTTACCGCTCTGAACTAAAAGCTTATGGCTGCTTGTTGACTGAAGTATTGGTCACAATAAAACGTCACCCCAGCGGGTTTGCGTGCTGATATTGATGTCATCGACGTAGATGTCCAATATTTCTGACAGTTGCCACACCCACGTCGTAAATAAGGTCGCCGAGTACTTGGTGGGTGACAGTGCCAAGCTACGCTCAGCGAAAAAATGGGGAAAGACTTCGTTTTCCATGGCAGCTGTATCGTAGTCGAGCGGGATTTTTTCTGACAAAGGGTTGTATGTGTAAGCCCATTTCATTTGTTGTGTCCCAAAAATTGTCATCAACGGATGCATTCTCGCCTACACTGGTGGGATGGGATATGGTTTCGGAACTTGTTCATATTGAGAATACTTGTTGATGCCATTATAGAAATGCTATACATGTATCGTTGGATGTTAATCGCGCCGAAGCTTAAAATGATTGAAATGTAATTTTCTTTCATGCAAAACACGAAATTTTATTTTGCCATGTTAATTTTAAGCCACTAGTCTTTGTATACAGCGACAATAAACATATCTCATATCTAGGTCAACAGTGAGCTATGTCACAAATATGAAATTATGAAGTTATACATACCAACGGGTTCCACAATTTAATACCTAGCGAACTTTATACGTAATTAAATATTAGTTATAATTCTCACCCAAAGAGGGCTGGTAAGAAATAAAAATTGCATTGGTGCATATGGGGAATCTAATTTGTTTTTTGCCCATCCTTAAAGTTATGGAATAGGGGGTGAAGGAACTAAGGTAGCTGCTAATTGGGTATATGGGGGTGTTTGGAAATGGTATGCTATATAGGGGAATGTAGAATGTTAGCTGTTTGTTAAAGATGGGTTATCGTTCCTTATCGACGAGTTATCGGAGTGTTATAGGTGTGTTATCGATGAAGTAAGGATGAATTTTCGATTTGTAATCGAAGTGTTACAAATTTGCTATCGCTACCAATGGTAATAAATTGATTAAAGAAATTTTGTATATGAGTCATCGAATTGTTTTCGAAAAGGTATTGGTATACTATCGAAAAGTTTTCGATTATTTTTCGAAAAAAGTATGGATTATTTATCGAAAATTATTGATATGACGTCAAAAAGCTTTCGAATTGCTATAGAAAAATTATCTCTTTGTCAAAATGCTATCTATTTATTATGAAATCGAATCGAGTATCGATCTACTATAGAAAAGTGATCTACTATAGAAAAAGTATTTATTATTTATCGAATAGGTTTGGACCTAGGAAGCTTAATATAAACATCAAATACATGCCCTACCTTGTAACCAAACCACAAAGCTATACAGGAACTGAACATAGAATTACAAAAAATTCCGAAGCCGCAAATGTTTTTGATGATATCATCCAAACAGCATCTCTAACCCTGTCTCGTTTGACTTCTCAATATCTAAGTATGAACTTATTAACATATTGAATACAGTTTTGTAATATATGTTAAGTTTCAACGTTGTTTGATACGCATAGTTTTAGTCCGTAAGAAACCTGTATTTCATAGACTTGAATAAACAAGTTATAAATAAATAAATATAAACAAATATTTGGAACAAATTTGGACACAGATAAGACCAAAATAAGTTTGCACAATATGGGTTCGGAAAGAAAGCTGCTAATTAGCTTTGCGGTAAGTGGTATATATATTTCACTTGTATATTCACAGATCCCGAAAATTTTGCCCAAAATAACTTTCTACGATATTGATACACCCCAAATACGCTAGGGAATTCACTAGAAAATCTCAACCGGCTTCGCAGATACCTCCCATAATGGGACCCAGAAAACCTCAAAATCTTTTACCAGATTATGGGTATCGGACCAAAGTTTCGACGAAGATAGGACTTAAATTCTACAAGATTGTAGCCAAATTAAGGCGTTATTCAGAAAAAAATAATTGTGCAAATCTTTAATTCCCAGATATCAGACATTAGGGGGACTCATGTAACCGTATAAATGCCTTATAAAGTGTGTAAACGTATAAATTTATCTAGTTTACGCACGAGCTGTCAAATTTTGTATGAAAAATCATTTACACAATTTGTATAAATTTACGCGCACATTACATTGTGTAAACGCGGTAAACTCAAAGGAATGCAACCTTGCAGACATTACAGACGGCATTTTCATCAAAAATCTCCAACATCAGCAAGTAAAGGCGGTTTAATTTTGATTTTTCACTTAGTCTTGGCATTTTTTAATTTGTATAACAATCAAAAAATGTTGTTCGGCAATAATACAGCTGATAAACAATCAAGTTTATCAAGAGTATTACTAGGTGCGTTCATATAACAGCGTGTGTAAATGGATATAATTTTACACCTTATAAGTTTATATGCTATCATGAGTCCCCCTATTGTTTTGGATTTTCAGAAAATATAGACGAAGCTAAGATCAACATTTTAGACAGTATTGGCACTGACTACTGGTTTAACTCTTTGAGGTTGTAAAATGACCAATTTTTAATCAAAATTTAAAATCTGACTAGACAGAAAAAACAGGTCGCAGTTAAAGCTTTGAGTTCTTATTGCATAACAAAATTTCGTCGCGAACATGACATGAATTAATGTTAATTATTCCTTTAAATGTTATGTGAAAAGACAATTCCTAAATACAATGGGGGCTTAAAACTCTTGTTCATTACAGATTGAAAATGAAGTAGTCTTATTACTATTATAACTATTGTTGTTGTTAAAACAGAAATTGAATTTACGTTTAATTAAAAATTCACTAAAGATTCCTTTCTTGCCAACAAAAGTCGCCATTGTACTTACGACCGGCGTATATTTTGTTGTTGCTTACGTTGACAGAAACCCGTTGTTTTCCCATTTCCGTTTGTATGTATGTGAATCAGTCTACATAGCTAGAACCTTTTCTACGACAACTACCAACAGACAATCGAATGGCAATGGCATTGGCAATTAACCATTAGTAACTTGTAAAAAACAACAACAAAACGTAGCTATAGACAATGCAGGGAGGCGGAATGACTGGTTGCTCTAAAAATTTATCGAGAATGAAGACGACCGCCATATGCTCGAAATGATTTAAGTTGAAAAACGCTGCCAAGTGTGACCGTCTGTCGCATTGAATGGCGTCTCTTTGGCGGCAAAGTTTTGTTGCTCAAGTGCTTTGCAATGCTGCGTTGGAGTAAAGTGCTTCAAACTCCAAATTCACTTTAGCCGATAAAGTGGATATTCCTTCTACTGTATTCTGTTTTGATCACTAAACAGAGTTTTGTTAGAATAAAATGTTTAAGTGTGAAACCACAAAAAAAAACCTAAGTCACGTGACAATGAATGAGTTGAAGGTGAAGAAGAGTGGGAGCTATTGTAGACGGGGTCGAAAGTGTGCGTGTGCTTTCGTAATTAGTTTTGTGTAACCGTCTTGTTTGTCTGATGAAGACACCTAAAAGTAGTCAACACTTTGAAGTCACTCAACTCCCGTTATATGTAGTACATACTGCCATTCCAGTACTGCGTGCAATCAAGCAAGTTTTTGTTGTTCAATTTTGTTCTTTTTTGTTTGCTATTGATGTTGTTGCTGTTTCTAAAAGCGGAAAACAATTTGCATAATTAGTGATTTCTTCCGCTGTTTACTTCCTTCTTTGCTGCTTCTGTGTTTGTTGCTTTGTTGAGCTTTTTCTTGGCACATTGCACAGCTTGCAGTTTGAAGCCATGGGATGATGAAGTTTGCTGATTGGTTAATGAGTTTTATTTTAATTACTTATAGTGCCGCTTAGACAATATAGATTTAGGTATAAAATTCCGTACTTCTAGTACTCAAAATTGATAGCCAAAAAAACTTGCACAAACAAGACAAATGTACGTTCTTCATAAATATTGTTTTCTAATTTCAAATTTGATTAGGATTAGATTAGACTAAGTGACTGCTCAATCGCCAATCTGAGGGACTTACCTAAACCGTTTGATTCACTGCAATACCACCGAATGAGTTTCAGCCTTTCCTGCAATCTTCTGCTTAACCAATATTCTCAAATGAATCGTCTGAATGGAGTAGCCAATAACTTTCTACTTTTTGAGATCAAGATTGGCCCTATTCAAGCTTTAAGAAGTATGCAACTTCTAAGTAATTTGTATATCTAACTAAAGATACAAATAAGAAGCCAAGTGAGCCACAATTCTGTTTCGCTTATGGAGTTACCTTGAAATAATTGGAAAAAAATTTGCGGGTTTTGCGTTATTAAACTACAGTTTTTGCATTTTTCGAGTCACACGAAAAATATTAGCAAATTTTGCATCTTTTTTCGAAGAAAACTGCATATCTAAAATAATTTTCAATTTAAACCACTAAAACATTTTCGGAGCGCTCATGATTTAGGAATTCGATATGAATTCAAAATATGTGAAAAATGTGACTGAGATACATGATCATGTTTTCGTTGTTGAAAATTATGACCTATTTGGCAAGAGTGTTCAGCAATAAGAAACACTTCGAAACAAATATTAATATTTTATTTTGAAAAGATTTTCTTTCATATTCAATTCGAATACAATTATGGCTTATAATGTGTCTTGCCTTTCCCGTTTTTAATTGGCATGGACGCTTCTTTTTATTCATCTCCGTAATGATCGATATTTTAACAATGTGTGTATTTGGAGCAAAATTGCCTGTGTGGTATACGCTGGTTGGTCTGTAGTGCCTGTCTCTAATTAGAGCTGACCCATCTTAATCCTTTATATCAGGCACATAAACGACATAGAAGCGAATCATATAGGAAGCAAATTATGAGCTGTTTATGAGCGTAATAGGAGTCTAATCGGACTCATATTTTGGCTCATATAATGTATGAAAAAGGCTCATGTAGGGCAACCATCGCCGGAAAAACGATGGACAAATCGATAGTGTTTTTATTCAAAACTCTGATTTTTAGATTTGCTTCTTTTAGATGTGTGTGAACGTGTGTCAACTTAAAGGTTCAAATTTATCTCTTTTGCTAAGAAAATATTTTGAATATCTTTTAAACATGCAAATAAACACCTTTATCTGCATTCTTAATTCAATCACTTTCAAAAGGATTTGTTTCGGCTGCTGTTTGTTTTCACATTCTTTTTTAATATTTTTTTTTATTTGTTGCATTTAATCTTTTTCTTTATTAATGTGAAATTCATCAGCAGATTTGTTTACAGTTACTTCCATTACTCTAATTACCATACTTCACCGCTTCGCTTTACGCTTCAGTTGCGCTTGGTAACTTGTCTACCGAGAACACTTGGTTAAGAATTTCGAATGCTCTCATCCTCTTGCATAAAAAACGGCTCTCCTATTTCTAAAGCAATTCACCGTATACTTGAACTTGTTTGTGTAACGACTTTGTTGTTACTTTTAAGACTCATTTTAATACTAATTGCTGTCAAAAAATGTGCATAAATTTGGAAATTTTACTCATTAGGAATACATTTTCATGTATTTTACTTCCTTTATATTAGGTCGGTTGAATGTTTTTCCGCTTTTCATACAAATCTTGCAATCGATTTTAAGTAACTTCTCAGCTAAAAACGTGAAACTTTACACATAGGTTGGAACATCGTGACAATGCAACAAAAGGAAAGAAAATCCGGTAGGTGGCGCACGGGTTGAAATAATTAGATAAGAAACCAGCTTACTCGATGAGCTAGAGACTTGAAATTGCAAACTTAATTCAGAGGTCGATTGCAGCCGATGGCACAATACAAAAAGATTCGCTAGGGGGCGCACGGGATGAGATATTTAGAAAAATCGTACGAAATGGAGGGAATTTTGGGATTGATTTTTATGTAAGTTCTCATTGAGCTACAACTGTAAAACTTCACAGATAGGATAAGACACCGAGAAAATTTAAGAAAAAGAGAAAAAAATCTGTTAGGTGGCGCACGGATCGAAATATTTAGATAAGAATTTTGAAATTTGGTGTTTTGAGATCGATTTAAAGTAACTTCTCGTTGAACTACAAACATGAAACCTCAGAGACAGGTTAAGACGCCGTGACAGAGGAACAAAAGGAGAAAAAATTTCATAAGGTGGCGCACGGATCGAAATAATTAGATAGTAAATATTTAGGTCCGAATTTCGAAATTGGGAATTAAGAGATCGGTTTTTAATTCTGAATTATTAAAAGTAAGTTTTTCATCTTGTAAATCATAAGGCAGTACTCTTTTCCACCTAGAACTGAAAAGGAGAAAATAAAAATAAATTTAAAAAATTGTAAGCACTTCCTTTACATAAATGGACAAAAATCAGCGAAAAATATTTCTTATATAAAGACATATTCTTGCTAAACTTTGATTTTTAAATTTTGAAATAGAAATTGCAAATATATTTATGAGAAATATATATCAGTTTTATTTTTCTTTGAGCTTAAGGCCTATTTTTATAAATAAAACACTTGATTTTGTGTTTAGTTATTTAATTTATTCGATATTTCGACCTTAGTCTAAGGTCATCATCAGGACTGCAAGAAACAATACAAAAACACTAATAAATTTATCAAATATTAACATTTTTGACATAAGTCATTTTCACATTTAAACAGCATATAAACAACATATAAAAAATATAGATATATTTAACATAAATCATCAGCACAACTTACGTTTTAAGCAATGCTTTAAAGACTAAAATCCGAAAACAAAATAAATTAAGGAATAGCGACGATTCAAACAAAGAGTGTGCATAAACAAATGAAGTCCCGTAATTGTAAACAAAAATTTTATAAAAACAATAATACATTAAGCGGCGAAAAAACAGCATGCAGAAAAATTGATCACAGTAGTGTAGTGTTGTTGTTGGGAGAGCTCAAGAGTGGCTTTTGTGCTTTATTATTAGGTTGTGGTAGGCGTAGGCACAGTGTTCAGTGTCTGCCTTAAAATTCATACGTTTATTATTAGGGGTGTCAACTATGTGTAGCATTCTAACGTGAAGCGTTTATTATAATTTTTCTCCTCTTCTAAAATGGTGACGTTCTCAAAATCCGGGTAGTGGCCTGTGTCTTTACAATGTGCTGTTAATGCCGTTTTATTATCAGAAAAATTATTCCTTAATTTTATATTTGATTTGTGAGCGGATATCCTTGTCTTGAGTTTAGATTTTTGTAGTACCCACATATACTTTCTCGCATATGTGGGACCCGTCACCAATACAAGGAATCCGATACACTACGTCAGATTTTTCCTCTTTAGCTATGGGATCTTTCAGTTTGCTGAATACTTTTTTTAATGGGTTGCTGTAGGTAAAGGCTAGCTGCACCGTTTCCTTGTCATACAGTTTGGAATTTTTGATCCTCTCCGAGAGCCCAGGGACATAAGTAACCGATTTATAAATTTTTGCAGTTTGATTTTCCCTATTACTATCTTATCACGCCTCGAGTTAAATTCGTATATAAGTTTGTAGATTAATTTCGTGGGGAAATCATTATTTTCTAGGGTATCCTTAATGATATGATGTTTTTGCTGTGGTACAATGTGTCGCTGATGGAGAGAACACGCCTCACAAAATTTTTGGCAGTGTTAATTTTTATATTTCTAGCATGCTGCGAGTAGAAGTTAATCAATCTTCCAGATGTTGTGGGTTTTTTGTACCAGTCTATTGTTAATCGGTTATCTCTCTTAATTATTAGGGTATCCAAAAAAGGTATTTTTCCGTCCATTCCGGCCGATTCCATTTCAAAACGGCCAACAAACCTAGATTGTTAACTAAATATGTGGACGATTTATTCGCCATAGTAAAAACAGAGGACACAGACAAATTGTTAATCTACTCAACGGGTATCATAAATCCATTAAGTTTACGATTTTACAAATTTACAAAAATTTACTACAAAACAAGGAAATCAAGGGAGCCACCTTTTGGATCCCAAATTGGATCAAAACGTTGTTGTTACATTTACGTGCTAAATGTTTATCGGGTTCTGGGTCAGAATTCGTTGGAACTCAGCAACTGTGGTTCTTCAAGTTTTTCAATATATATTTATATGCAGATAGGTGGAGCCTCTTATTCCTATCGCCTAGACTATCAAATTTCTAGTTATATGTATGCTGCGCTTTTATTTATCAGTTTAGTACATAGCAAAATACCGTAAATTTGAAGCAAATAACTTTATAACCAGACCGACGTGATCTGGCAAATAAATTTCTAAACATTTTATTGCTCCATGGAGTGTAATGCGCGTTCTGTCATCTTGAAAGTTGGTAATCCTTGATTTGGGGCAGGGCTATTCATTTCATAGCACAATTGTGCCCTCTCAATTCAGACGCATATGATTCGCTCTGTCATCGTTAATTGAGTTATGCGGCAGTTATGCGGCAGTTACCCACGAACGTACGTAGAAAAAACGTGTCAGCTGACACGACCTATCTTATGAGTGTGCAATGTAAACGAAAACTCACCGACGTGCAACGCCCGTACGTACGTAGCCCGGAACGTAGAAATCAAAACAATTTTGATTTTTTCCGTAAGAACGTGTCAGCTGATCGCTCTCTCACTAGACAGAGTTGCCTAGTAAACTTTTGTGCGCTAATTTTTGACCGTTTGCAATTTTATGCAAAAACGCCTAATTAAAGTTTGAAAAATTGTGGAAATAATTCGAAATAATTATGTAAAAGTGCTGATTATAAATATTTAATCTATTTATACTTATTTAATATGTATTCCGGCCTTTTACAATATCAAAAATTAAATTGGAAAAAGTTGATGTTTCCATAAGCATACATGCAAAATGGTCAATGGCAACAGTGCTTATCTGTAAACAATACACACACAAATATGTTATGTACATGTACACAGACGCACACATTGATTCCTACGGGCTTGAGAGTTCGGTCAAACGTGCTTCGTACGACAAACGTCCTTACGTACGGCACACGTCGGTGGGTAACTGCCGCATTACTCACGAACGTACGTACCAAAAACGTCTCAGCTGACACGACCTATCTTATGAGTGTGCAATGTAAACGAAAACTCACCAACGTGCAACGCCCGTACGTACGTAGCCCGGAACGTAGAAATCAAAACAATTTTGATTTTTTCCGTAAGAACGTGTCAGCTGATCGCGCTCTCACTAGACAGAGCTGCCTAGTAAACTTTTGTGCGCTAATTTTTGACCGTTTGCAATTTTATGCAAAAACACCTAATTATAAATATCTAATCTATTTATACTTATTTAATATGTATTCCGGCCTTTTACAATATCAAAAATTAAATTGGAAAAAGTTGATGTTTCCATAAGCATGCATGCAAACTGGCCAATGGCAACAGTGCTTTGTTGTAAACAATACACACACAAATATGTTATGTACATGTACACAGACGCACACATTGATTTCTACGCATAATGCGGCAGTTACCCACGACGTGTGCCGTACGTAAGGACGTTTGTCGTACGAAGCACGATTGACCGAACTCTCAAGCCCGTAGGAATCAATGTGTGCGTCTGTGTACATGTACATAAGATATTTGTGTGTGTATTGTTTACAGATAAGCACTGTTGCCATTGACCATTTTGCATGTATGCTTATGGAAACATCAACTTTTTCCAATTTAATTTTTGATATTGTAAAAGGCCATAATACTATTAAATAAGTATAAATAGATTAAATATTTATAATCAGCACTTTTACATAATTATTTCGAATTATTTTCACAATTTTTCAAACTTTAATTAGGTCGTTTTTGCATAAAATTGCAAACGGTCAAAAATTAGCGCACAAAAGTTTACTAGGCAACTCTGTCTAGTGAGAGAGCGATCAGCTGACACGTTCTTACGGAAAAAATCAAAACTTGTTTTGATTTCTACGTTCCGGGCTACGTACGTACGGGCGTTGCACGTCGGTGAGTTTTCGTTTACATTGCACACTCATAAGATAGGTCGTGTCAGCTGACACGTTTTTTCTACGTACGTTCGTGAGTAACCACGGCTTTAGTCGTCGCTTGGCACTTGGTGTAGCAATATCGGTGCTGTGTATCGGCTGATCGGTATCAATATATGTATGAAAAATTATGCGCGATATATATATTTATTGTTAGCTCGTTGCTTGCTAGTAAGCGACTAAATGAAAAATCATCGCTACGATTGCGCTCTCAATAATACAGGTGCACCTTCAGTTTTGAATAGCCCTGATCATGGCGGAACGATACAAGGTGGCAGCATGGTGACATACCTACATACATAAATCAGAATTCCATGTACTTTGTTTTTGTAAATTCGATGGACAAATGTAAAAATCGTACTGCGCCGGAAGTTGATGTATCAAATCAATAAAAAAAGGTTATAATCAGCTGTTCGATGCGGCCATCTTGGCCCTGATTTAGAGCAAAAGGAAACGAAAAATTGTGCCAACGATATGTGAGACGACCGAAAATATTGGAGTTGAGCATATCATAGCTGGATGTTGTGGAACACTTTGAAAAGCTAGTGCTAGGAGTTTTGTTGCAGACCAGTGATGGACGATATGGCGATTTTGAGCTATCAGTGAAAATAGATATGGCTATTTTTGAATCGCGGCTATTTCTTACAGTTATGGCGATCGCTTTAATTTATCTTTAATAAGCGAATCTGCAATTATTTGTATACTTGGATATAAAAAATAAATGTTTAAGTTTGTTTACCGGAGTAGATTGAATGTTATACATTAATTTAATTTAGTATATATGAACCAAAATTGGAATAAAAAGAAAAAAATATGTACCTTTTATTGTAAACTGATGTAATGTGAAATTCTAATTTTCTGAGATGTTATGATATATATTATGAATTGGCTGACGGCAATATGTTCAGACTCGTATTACACACAATGAGATGAAACTAGCTGAAATAGATGTCTATGCATCTTTGTTTTATAATTTTGCTAATTGAAAATGCTTTGATTTTTAAATGTAAGATGAATCAACCCGAAATAAATCTGTATATGTACCACCATAAAAACATGATTTATTTACTATATTATACTACACCGATGTATTCAGAAATACTCCGTATGAATTTATTCTGAAAGTTGTATTTGGCTGCATAATATTGGTATAGTAAAGTGAATAAATTTTTAATGAAAAAATACAGAGGAAAAATATAGCAAGTTCTTCAAGCTATTATAAAAATATTCTTTAGCAGAAAATTAGCCACCCACTTCAGCGCGCTAGAAATTAGCCGGAGAATTCAACCATATGACAAAGCTTGAATTGCTTTCTCCCAAAAAAATTAAATTTTGAGTTAATCTGTTTACAATAAGACGAGTGATATATGTTTCTATAATTCTTTTATTTTTCCATCAAAAACACAAATTTTATAAAACTGTTAACGGCTACAGCCTAGAAGTAACTTATGAAAAACACATGCATTAGTTTCGGTAACATTTTACAAGACGGAGCACCACCCAATTTTTATCGTAATTTATCAAAGGTCGTATCAAAAGACGCATCTCGACCTCCGTTTTAAGAATCCGAAAGCGAAAATTTTATTTTTATTTCTGTCAAAAGATATAAGCAAAAAATCGGTTCAAATTTCCATGTGGTTGTTGTTTTTTGCCACATTTGGTGTACATACACACAAAAAAATTGTGGATCGGGTACCATATTTCGGACCCTCCCAGGGTCGTTTTACGGTTTTTTGTAAATAACTTTTGACTGAAATAAAATTTTTGGTTTTCGCTTTCTGATTCTTAAAACGGAGGTCTAGACGCGTCTTTTGATACCACCTTTGAGAAATTTCGATAAAATTAGGTGGTGCACCGTCTTGTAAAACGTTACCTTAGTTTCATTTCCGAATCAGTTTTAGCAAGCGTAAAATATGCTATTGTTTTTTTGTTTAAGCCAACGTCCCATCTTATTTCTACACCCTCCTGTGTTTTGCGATTCTTTTAAATTTTTATCGTATTCTGTTTGTAGGCGCACAAGTGGACCAAAAAACTTTCTCGTATTGATAACCATCGTCATAACGCAATATCACTTATGATGGTTCAGTATCTATACCTGGCTTCTCTAAATCCTGAAATGTTGCATCAATCCATAATTCTTCCAATTTGTTTATTTGTGCTGCTGATATTTGTCGTGCACGCAACTGCTCTTGTTCGGTAGGCACCTTAACCAACCACGACAAAAAACGAACGATCAGTTATAAGTGGCTTCCATTGTTCTTGATCCCAATTCATATCTTTCAAAGAGTTTTGCGCTGCACATGGTTGACTAAAATTTAAATTTATTCGTTTAAATAGATACAGTTTTTAATATTTACTCCATTTTCAGCATACCGGAATAACAACACTACAACAGAATCAGCCTGTGCTGGAATGATCCTAATACAAATAAATTACGTACGCCACACGAGTAACATTTTAGGACTGTATCTCCAAGTGGACCTTCAGAATGTAGGGTGACTTCCCTATGTTTAGCCCCACCGAATGATTAACAATTTGGGATCCAGATGTGCTTCCACGCCCATTGCAAAACCATTTTTTGCAATTATTGCACATCACTTCGTCGTCGAAAATTGTTGTTGCACAAGTTTGCTTTGTTCCATTCGCCCGTTTCCACATTTCTCTGCACAAAAAGTAGCCTTATTTGCCACCTCTGTAGACGAGAATTTTTTTTCGTTGTGCAGTTCTTAAGACAACTATCCCGATTTTTCGAAAATAGCTGGTAAACTTTTGTAAAGGTATATTCTTTCCAATTTTCGAGAAAATTATTCCTTTTCGTATCTAATAAACTTTTTTACTCAGTCGGAAAGTAAAGCACACAGATGAGTAGTGATGAACGATATTTCACTATCGATGATTGCATCGCCGCTATCACTATTAGTATTAGAATTTCATGCTGAGGAAAATCGCCAATCGCTATAATCGCTACTGGCGATATTCTGCCAGAGGTGATTGTCGTTCAAAAGAATCGAATGAAGGAAAATCGCCAATCACTGATATATTTTGATTGCAATAGCTATAGCTATTAGCGATTTGTCAATAGCGGCGATGCAATCACCAATAGCGAAATATCGTGCCATCACTATTGCAGACGCCTTCGTGACGCCAATAGGACGAAAAAAGTTTTTCGCTAACAGGTAATAGCAGTAAAACCAAAGCAAATATAGATGAATATCAATATAGGTAAACAGTCTGTTTATATAGTTGCAACATGTTAAGATGCATATGCAGTACATTTTCGTTGGTATGTATATACATACATATATAAAAGCTCACTCAATTGCAAAAACTGATGAACACGTTTGTGAGAAATAACGAAAACAGTAACAGTGCTGCCAGCTCTGCTGATCGATGCCTCATAATAATTTAATTCTTATTCATCTAGCGTCTCGAAATGCTGCTAATATTTTGTAGCGGTGTACACGCGAGGACATTAAGGCCGAGCTTCTCTTTAAATACGTACTGTGTTGCTTTTCCATTCTTTCAACACGTTTTTACCGACTCCAAATGGCTTCCGCTGATGCAGATGCATTTTAAGGAAAATATTTTAAATTAATAAAACAAATCGAAGGGCCTCCAGAGGCGGTCTCATTTTGAACTATTATCTTAAGTTCTACCACTGCCCCATCGCGGCCGGGTTTGTCTTCGGTCCTCAATTAAAAATCACACCAAAGAACATTGTTCGGAGCAGTTTACATGGCAAAAGCTTTGGACACGCAACCAGTCGTCCTTCTCCATAGATAAAGCAATTCTATAGAGGTGGCTATACTTTCCACGCAGGGGACTGCATAGCTGTGGCAGTAGTATGCGCCTCTCAATTATGAGGTGTGCTTTTAAAAAAAACTACTACTACTACATTCCTTGCCATTATAAAAGACACGATGAACAATCAACTCCTGCTAAATTGTTTCAAACATAGAAAACTATCCTTTAAAGATTTCAAACCTGCGAAGAGGCGGCTCGCCGTATTATAAATTACACGTCCCTGTTCATTAGCACGAGAATCGGCAGAGCCAGTTCTTTAGTTGCGGAGCAGCGGTGCCGAAGCCCACGAATCGGCCAGCGAGTCAGCAAGTGCTCGAAGGCAAGCTGGTAAGAGGAAGGGGGTGCTGCTTTGCCCACGCTGCACGAATGCTTTAATTGAATTACATATGTAGTTCTAGCTGATAGAATTGCTCCATTCATCCTGTCACTTTTGAAAGAGTATCCAGCTATGGAGGTGGTGGTGTCCAGGTAGTGAACGGACACTAACCTCGCAGCTGTCATCACATATGTGGATAGAGGATCACCATGTGAAAAGGTAAGGCTTCAATTCATTTTTTTGTTGTTGTTGATTTTCCAAATGGTGGATAGTTTTGAAACGATTTTGCGTCACCATTAGTCAAAATAACAACTTACACTGTTGGTCGCTACGCTATTCAGCCGCAGCTACCCGCTATGGTACAGACGCCCAGCTGTAGCCGGATGTAGAATTACCTCTGGTATACGTGATGTGCGTCGTGCATGTGGAGTATGCCCACATTAACCATTTAATCGATTAAAATGTGGAACCGATACCTCTAACAGCAGCTTATCTAGGGCCAAAATTCATTGAAAATCCAAGATTCCTTTGTAAATACAACATCAACAGGCATTTATGAGGGCCTTTGAATTAAAATGAAGCTTCAGATTAGCTGACTCGTGCAAGCATTCTGTTACTCTCTCATCGTTCTTGTGGGGATGTACGCCCCAAAATCCTGGATTTTGTTGGAATAAGACCTAACTAGTAAATGAAAATTAGACACCCAATTGTACAGTTATAAGTATGCCAGAATATTCAAAATTACAAATGTAAATAGTCCAAATTTATTCGAAATAAGAAACATCAATCAACTTGTAGAATAATCGGATCAAAACTCTCATTATTAAGACTGCTAATAATATCAATTAAGTGGATCAAGTGGAAAGTCTAATTGGGAAAAATTCAATGCAACCGTTAGTCATGGATACCAGTAGTTTTTCAATTGTCCATACCGAATTTAGCTTTTCCAATTTTATTTGACGTATTGGAGTGTTATTGTACGTATGCATGTATGCCCATATACACAACCAAATACCTACATATGTATGCATGATCATAAATTACTGTCAATTGAGAACAAATTAAAAGTGCTACTCTAGCCTTTGCAGACTTTGCCGCTGGCTTGCTTTGTGGCGTTAGCAGTAAATTAATTCAAATAAGGTACTAATGCAAATGATTAGAAATGGCAGCAACTGTAAAAATCGTAGCGCTATTGGACTAGAAAATCGGAAAAATGGCTGCCAAACGTTGGTCACCTGCCGCCATCCCAAATGAAGCGATATATCGCATCTATTAGCCAAGTTATTGGCATGAAACAAACCGATTTTAATTCGCTGTCCGTCGGTCCTATGGTCAATGCTCGTCTAACTAAAGTGCCACACAGCCCTACAGCTATAGCTTAACATAACCCATGCTCGCTGAATTGATGGAACCTCGCTGAACAGAAGCGAATTAAGTTGAAATGTAGAGATGTCGACAAATTGTCAACTTCATTTGCAAATCGACAAGTTCGTAAAAGCTTTGGGAGGGGAAGCGACAACGCAAAAACATAGAATAAATGCACAATGGACAGCCTTGTGTGGGATTGTGGTAGGTATTGGCGATGTGACGGAAGTGGTATTACCAGAAATCGGATCGAAAAATCTAGCAAGGTATTGGAAAAAACAAAGCAATTTAACTGCATAGTGGATATCGGATAAAATAATAGAAAAAATTAGTTTAGCCTGTTGTTTATTCAAATATTATGGCGTATATGAATAAAACGTTTTGAACGACGCACTTCTGATGTAGGAATAACTAATCAAAAAACTGTTCGGTAAATTAAAATATATTAAAAAGAGAGTATTGTACCCTCATGATGTGTGTTCTGACCGGACACTGCCTTCTGACGTCACATGGAGGAAACGATCGATTTTCTGTGCTTGTGGTGTGCGCTCGGCAGACCAAGGCTATTGTTATTAGGAGTAGCGCTGTTATCAGGGACCGTACCGTGTTTATACGATCACGTAATGAAAACTATTTTCAGTCAAAAGATAAATACTAAAACTATAATTATTTATAAAAAATGATAATAAATTTTGGGTCTAATTTGTACAATTTATCATTAGCTCAAATATTTCAAAAATCCCATACACTATATCAGCGCTATTTGAATTTAAAAAAGATGATAAAAAAATTTTAAGGATTACCTTTATATATATGGACCAAAAATAGAAGGCAATTTTTCATTTAAAACAGACATAGTCTTGTTGAATTTTGACTAAAAGACTTTAACAATAGCTCTTGCAAAAGAATCTTGGGATTTAAAACTATAAAGGTGGAGCACAATCTTTCAATTTAAGGCAAACATGTACTTGGGACAGGCATGCTTAACCAACGAACCGATATCATTTCGTTACGATAATTAACGTTAATAAACGAAACAAAGTCATTTCGTTTCGTTAATTAACGTTAAGAACGTCAATTTAACGAAATGATTTTGTTTCGTTTTCTGCCATATCAAAACGAAATCAAATCGTTTATGTTGATTATTAATTTCAAACTATGCTGGCAAAGCTGATTCATGGCGGAGTGCATTAAAGGTGAAAGCATTAGCCAAGCTGATTGCAACTTTTCTCATGAATTTTGACAGTACGAATATTTCTCAGAGTATTTTTGACATTACCACCAACGAATTACACAAACAAATTACATGGAGTTTGTGTGTATGTCCGCTCGCTGTTACCACCTTACGGCTTCACCATGGCTATAGCATTGCCACCACAATTCAAACATAAAGTATCAAGTTTTTTTTAAACGTTTCTAACGTTAACGAAAGTTTTTCGTTTCGGTTAAAAACGAGATACAATTTATCTTGATAATTTCTTTATCGATAATATTTCGAAGTGTTTCAACGGAAACGGTGGGAATTTTTTGATAAACGATTAGCTTAACGTTAAGGTGCATCCCTGACTTGGGATTAACTAATTGATTATTTAAAATTTAAACACGCACTCTACCTTTATAATTTTAAATTACAAAATTATTTTACAAGAGCTATTGTTAAAGTCTTTTAGTCAAAATTCAACAATACTATGTCTGTATTAAAGGAAAAAATGCCTTCTATTTTTTGGTCCATTTATATAAAGGTAGTCCTTAAAATTTTTTGATCATCTTTTTTTTTCAATTTGTTAGTACTGCCTACAAAAAGTAATTGCAACTTTCAAAATAGCAAAATTTAATAGAATTAGTGGAATTTTCGCTGACAACACTGGCGAAAACAACAGAATTCCACCTCGCATCATAACAAGAGAATTCCACCTCGTTTGTCAGCTACTTAATTTGCACAGCTGAAAATCGTGGTGAAATTTGCATACGCCTGAAAGTCTGAAAGAATCGTGCTGAAAGTCGCGTATGCCTAAAAGGATGCAAGGACGTGCATTGAGTTAGGCCTTCAACGAGGTGGGATTCTACAACGCCTGCAACACTCAGGAGGCTAGCCATGAAGGTACGGCCTAATCTTCTAAATAGTTCCACTTGTGCGTTAGGTAGCTCAAATTTTTTGATCAAATATTGCACTGTGACCGAGTTTTAAAATATATTTCAGGTTTCAGTTTCTAGATATCCAGGAAGTTAGTTAAAAATCGATTGCAAGATTCCCAATTTAAAACTAGGTTTCTCAATATCTCGATCCATGCGCCACCTAGCGGAATTTTTTTTGGCAAAATATCGCATTGTCACCGGTTTCTGACTTACGGCCCAAGTTTAATATGCCTAGCTTATCGGCAAGTTATTCAAAATCGATCACAAGAATTTGTTTTCTTACTATCTCGATCCATGTGCCACCTAGCGGAATTTTTTTGGTAGAATATTGCATTGTCGCAGGGTTCTGACTTACGGCTCAAGTTTCATATCTCCAGGCCACCGGGAAGTTACTCAAAAATCGATTGCAAGATTCCCCTCGTTTTTCAAGGATTTGTAGTTATCTCACTTAGCGCGGCACCTAGTGGAATTTTGTTGTCTGTAAATTGTATTGTAACCGGGTCTCGAACTATGTGCTAAGTTACAAGTCTCTAGGTAACCGGGAAGTTAGTTAAAAATGGATTGAAAAATTCCCAAATTAAATTTAATTTTCCTAATATCTCGATCCGTGCGCAAACTAGCAGAATTTTTTTGATAAAATATTGTATCGTCACCGGGTTCTGACCCACGGCCCAAGTTTCAAGTCTCCAGCTCACCGGCAAGTTACTCAAAAATCGATCGCAAGATTCCCCTAGTTTTTTAGGGATTTGCAGTTATCTCAATTAGCACGCCACCTAGCGGAGCTTTGTGTTCTACAAATTGTATTGTCACAGGGTCTCGAACTATCTGCTAAGTTACAAGTCTCTAGGGAACCGGGAAGTTAGTTAAAGTGGTTAGAAAGATTCCCAAATTAAAATTAATTTTCATAATATCTCGATCCATGCGCCATCTAGCGAATTTTTTTTGATAAAATATTGCATTGTCACCGGGTTATGACCTACGGCTGAAGTTTCATATCTCCAGCTCACCGGGAAGTTACTTAAAAATCGATTGCAAGATTCCCTGCGTTTTTTCAGGGATTTTCAGGGATTTTCGTTTATCTCGATTCGTCTGCCGCCTGGCGTCATCTTGTTTTCCCACGAATTGTAGTGCGATTGACTCGTAAACTTTGTGCTAAGTTTCAAGTCTCTGGATCACTGAGAAGTTAGTTAAAAGTCGATCGAAAATTTTCCATTTTAAAATTAATTTTCTGTATATCTCGATCCGTGTGCCACCTAGCGGATTTTTTTTTACTTGCGTTCTAATGTCTCTCAGATCTGTACTATGTTCTAAGTATCAAGTATCTAGCTCAACGGGAAGTTACCGAAAAAGACTTTTCCGTTGGTCAAAAATTCGTATGGAAATGAGGGCCCAACAATGAAATCGACTCAATATAAAGAAAAAAAAATCGATTTCAATCCCGGATCGTAAAAACACGACACGGGCACAGATCTAGAAGCAGCACGTAGCATAGGCCCAAGAAGGCTTCTATTATATACCAAGAGGGCGGAGCGATTATTTTATATAGGTCCTGATTTTTGATAGGGTTTTTCATTTTGGTAGTTTTGCAAACAATAACAACAAGCATCTGCAAGGCAGATGAATTTTCGAGGCAGAAATACGCTCGGAGTGTTTGCCAAACTACGGCCAAGGGTCACTTAGAAAACCTCTTTTCTAATTGAACAACTATATTTAAAAATTTGTGATATTGCTTTGTTCGGGACTTGAACCTAGGGCCTTCGGTGTGGTAGATGACACACGCTTCCACCACGCCATTTAAATCTGGTTTAAATTTTATAATTTTCTTTGAGTTTTCGTAGGTCATCTAAGAGTTAACAACCCTGCGATATGCCTTCACCATCTCGAGTCAGGGACTAAATTTATGATATATCTTTAACAATTAGAGCCTTAAAAATTGTTCATCAGATCGTGGGAACCACTCTAAGGTACTTAGAAAGAGTTTCAAATTAAATAATAATGGTTTTTCGCCATGCTTTGTAAATTTTTGTTTGGATTTATACAGTTTACGCGTTGCCATCGTGGTGCTCTTTCGTTCTCTCAGGTCGATTTTCGCTATAAGTGCAATTAAAACTTTCGACGTTTTCGAAATCGGAATCAAAGCTCCGTTTAATCTCTAGTTTGTATGGATGTACGTTTATATAGTGCTCGGTGGCAATAAATGAACTCGAATTCGCATTGCACGAAATCGAATCAACTTGAAAAGGCCTTTTAATTCGTCTGGCGGATCCCGCAAAGTAACAGAATATGCAATATGAAATCGCATTCCGTATTCACGCCACAAATATATATATAAAATACATTACGAATGTTACATGAACACACATATGTACATATATATATATATATTATTCACAAACGCTCAAAACAAATTCAGGCTATTTAACGGGTTTTAAGATACAAGTTTAATAAGGCCAAACTTTTCATTCAACTGGTTGTGGTTGAATTGCAATAAACGTTCAAGCTGTGCGACGGCGAGTATTTTATTCTACAAAATCTCTCAAAGTGTATTCAGGGTTTGTAAAACCTTATTGAAACACCTTCTTAATGGAATTTTCTAATTTGAGTTTTGAACGCAGAATCAATGGCATATAATCCATGTGTTTAATGCACAGCTCTTGGTGGTTGGCAGACAAATCAACATCATTTTTTATCTTCTATGCATACCAACATATTTATAAAGGTAGGTTCGGGATTTTACTACAACCCATTCATTGCTGACCATTCGTTATTCATCGGCTGACAACGGAAATGCTTAATTGAAATTCCAAATTGTTACAGATGCCGTCTCACCAAAGATGTTCGCGTTTATGATGTTGCCAGTTAATTCACCAATTTCATATACCTATGTACATATATACTTTTACCCGGAGGATAATATTTGAATGCATTTGCTGGGCTATTCGTCTCTATTAGTCTGGGCTTAACGAAGTAGTGCAGTGGACACTCCGTACTCGAGAAAGCTTTAAACGTGTATTTAATAATGTCAAATCAATATGAATTCGAAATTGTTACTTCCTTCTCGCAAGGGCCAATAATCCTAGAATTGAGTCTCCTTAGAAACTCTTTTACAGAGAATAATGTCTTTTGGATGCACTTTTTATGCATGTTTATGATATTACTAGAAGACATGACAGACTTTGCTCTGACCTAGTTTTGGTATATCTGCATGGCTTTTAAGAAGTTTTCATTTTCTAATCCCTTTCCCTCTGTCCCCATTCCCACCTCTCTCCATTTTCCTCTTCTTTTTATAAGTTACTCCCTCTCCCTTTCTCTTTCGCTGCGTCTCCCCCCTCTACATCCCTTTCTCTCATTTCCACTCTCTCTCTCTCCAGTTCTCTCTTCTTCCCTTTCCCTTGCTTCCTTTATCTTTCGTTTTTTCGTCTTACTATATCTTTTTATCAGTCTCTTCCTCCTTCCCTCGCTTTCCTTTCATCTATCCACATTTCTAGCAATCCGCTTCGAAAAAAGAGGAGTGAAATAATTATGTATGTAGGTGAATAGGCTTTTTCACATAGATTGGTCCGTAGTTCACTTCCGCAAAAATAGTGTCCTAAGTATCTCATAATTTAACCAAGAAGCTATCATGTATCGACTTAATTACATTACACTTAAAAGGCAATTTGATTGTCTTAATAAGTTCTTGTTCAAGCAATATATGATTAAACTTGAATCGAAATTGAAAAACAAATCCGTCTAGTTTTTGGTCGGTTATAAACTCCAATTGACAGACTAATGGCTTCCCCATGACCATGGAGTATGAAGACGAAGTCTCCAGCAATACGCAAGATACGTGTAACTTGTTTGCCAAACTATTTCAGAAGGTATATTCAAAGTTTATCTCTTCACCAATTCCGGTATTTCACTCTGGATACCAATCTCAAATGTTTTCTTTTGATATTACTGCAGATGATGTTCTGCTGTCGAACTCTAAGCTGCCAGGTAGCACAAATCAGATTTTAGGGATTTTCTCCATTATTCTTTAAAATATGTTCGAACACCATTGCAGAGCCTCTGGCGCTTCTCTTCGAGAATGCCTGAGCAATGGAAGTTTTTTAGACTCATGGAAATTATGCTCCATAAATCCCGTATATAATCTGGTAGCCGCCGATATGGACCGATTGTTAAGCAGAGTCGGCAAAAGTATTCGATCATATATTGCATTGTAAACTATTCGATTACATCGGTAATGCTATAGTTGAGTGCCAGCATGGATTCTTTCCTGGAAGGTCCACCTCCCCAATTTAGCTTTACTCACCAATCAAATTGTCGGTGCTTTTGAGAGCCAAGAGCAACTTGATGTTATTTATACGGAATTCTCTAAAGCGTTCGACAAGGTCGATCATTCTATACTGCTACACAAGCTGGCGATGTACGGTATCAATGGTAACCTGTTAAAATTCTTCTCAAGTTTTTTGGAAAACAGGATGCTATATGTGTCAATTGGAGCCGATAGGTCATCCTTGCTTATCAACGCCTGGTCAGGAATCCCTCAGGGTACCCATTGCGGTCCTCTACTATTCCTAATTTTTATCAATGATCTGCCTCAAGCAATTCAAGTTCGCTAAATGTCCTAATGTTTGCAGACGACGTCAAGCTTTTTCTAAGAGTCCGTGATACTTCCGACCACTTAAAACTTACAATCCGATCTCAATTCTTTTGCCGGATGGTGCTCAAACAATAACTTGCTCCTAAACACAAACAAATGTTTGTGCTATTTCATATTCTAAAAAGACAACCGCAACATATTTTAATTATAGACTAAACGACAGATCTCTGAATCGCTATCATGAAATTAAACATCTGGGTGTGATTTTGACCCTAAACTTTCCTTTTCAAGTCACATTGATTTCATTGTCTCAAAGTCTTTTGCAATGGTTGGATTTACGTGTAATAAAACACAAAAGTTTTTAAGGACCCTATGACGTTGAAGGCACTTTATACCTCATTGGTAAGAAGTCGTCTGGAATACTGCTCAATAATATGGAATCCATTTATGAAGCTAACTCGCACAAAATTGAGAGTGTTCAACAATTTTTTACAAAAATTGCATTGCGTTTGCTTCATTGGCCCGATGAGTATTTTATGAGG
>JARSSU010022766.1:0-21813 GCA_029619165.1 Eurosta solidaginis
ACACTCGTTCCAACGAGCGTGAAAGTCCTTCAAATCCTGATGTCGATATTTGGTCCCTTGGGATTTTTCTTTCGTGCCCTACCATAGGGTTGAAATAATTCTCCAAGAAATATGCGTGCCAGTATTAGTTGTGATGAGCCTCTTAACGACGGACGCGTTGTACGAAAATGGTTCAGTGGAAATCGACAGTCCCTCTTATAATGGATATAAAAATACCTCGTTCTACTCCGCTATTCTCTATGGTGCGGAAAACGTGCAGCTTCATACTTTCGTCGATGCGAGGCGCTACCTGCATTCGCAGCGTCTTATCTAGCGTATACAGAAAAATGATGAGTCGAAATCGCTTAATTGCGGCGTATCGAAGGTTGCTCCGGTTTCGATTCCTAGGTTGGAACTGCAAGCCGCTGTTACTGGGTTGAGACTCGCCCACACCATCCTAAAGGTGCCTCGCATAAATTTACGTTACAATCCCGTTTTTGGTGGACGGACCTCCAAGATCAGTTCTTCAGTTGGCTACGCATGCCCAAAAACTTTTCAACGAATTTGTCATTAACGAATTGGCGAGATTCTCGAATCCTCAACATTTCTCATTGGAGATGGGTTTCCAACACGGATGAATCCCGCAGATTTGCCACTAAAACCTCTCATCGACTCGACATGCGTATGTGGTTTAATGGACCATATTTTCTAAAGGCAACCGCGCCGAATTGGCCCAATTGTGAAGAATCTCTCCGAGCTAAAATTCGAGTATTGCTAATAGACAAAAATTAACGTGCATACTTGCACATCCAACATCGAATATTTTTCCAATTGTGAAACACGCTTGTACCTGCTATGGCTAACCTTTATTTTTTGTACTAAAAACTTAAGCTGCTTCAAATTCAACTGAAGGACCGAAGACATCGATTCTAACAATGATCATGGCACAAACTTTTCTTATACATACGCCCACGAAGGGAATATGGGTCGAAGAAAATCACAACTTTGAAGAGCGGTGCGCCTATCGAATTAAAAGTAAACTTATACATCCTAAATATTTATCTAGACGATATGATGTTATTAGAAGCAGGGGACGGAAAAGTTCCTTAACAACCATGAAGATGCTATCGTGCTACCCAACGGTAGCTACATACATTCTTGATAGTTCGTTATTTCCACGAAGATCTACGCCATCAATCGCACGAGACTGCAATCAATGCTATCAAAAGTCGTTATTTTTGTAAGGATAATATACCCTGCAAAAATCGCGAGTACTCCATGCATGCATGTATGGAGTACTCGCTATGGACCAAGCGAGTGCTCCAAAATTAACCACAATTCATACAAAAAATATGGTCCAATTAACATTGCGATGTCCTAGGACTGGACCATATACTCCAGCTCCGCATTACATCAGAGTAATCCATGGAGTACCCACAGTCCAATAAACATCGTGTAGTGATTACAATCGTTAAAAACGAGCAATGATCGGCTTACAATATGTTCGTGTAGAAACATGAGTTGGTCCATTGCTGCATTACAGTGGAGTATAATGGTAAGTACTCCAGTGGACCACATGATCCAACGATTTTTGCAGGGTAGACACAGAAGAATTTTCCACTTAACCTAAGCAGACGTGTTTCGGTAAACTATTGTTTAAAATAAAGTTTTGCTGTGAAATAAATATTTAAATAGGCGCATTTTTAATTGTGCAAGGAATGGCGGAGATTCCCGCCACGTTACTCGTTTTCGAGTAGTTAACCAAGATAGGTTCGGTTTGGGGGCGGCGATCTCCACGGCGAGGCAGGAAGGCCCAATTATTGCAGCTTCAGCTTTACTTATTGCGTCAGGTAATAGCTGACACCACATGGCGACCGTGAAGTAAGTGGTGGTGTGTATGAATTTTTGAACACATGTTATAACCCTGCAAAATCGTTGGACCATGTGGTCCACTGGAGTACTTACCATTATACTCCACTGTAATGCAGCAATGGACCAACTCATGTTTCTACACGAACATATTGTAAGCCGATCATTGCTCGTTTTTAACGATTGTAATCACTACACGATGTTTATTGGACTGTGGGTACTCCATGGATTACTCTGATGTAATGCGGAGCTGGAGTATATGGTCCGGTCCTAGGACATCGCATGTTAATTGGACCATATTTTTTGTATGAATTGTGGTTAATTTTGGAGCACTCGCTTGGTCCATAGCGAGTACTCCATACATGCATGCAGGAGTACTCGCGATTTTTGCAGGGGAATGGCAGTGGGTGAGAAGAATTGAAAATTATAATAAAATAAACCTGATATACGACTAAATTAAACGGAAATAAGTAAAATCTTTTAAATACTAAAAAATTCTAAAACTACAATAAATAAATCGGAAATAATGCAAAACTAAGTATTGGGAGAAATGAAAATTTAATACAAGAAACTATTCTACGAACAATTTAAACAGAGGTAATACAAAACTATGAAATAATAAAATCAATTAAAATATACAAATAAAAAGAAACAGAGGTAATATAAAGTCGAAATAAAGCCTATAAAATAGAAAATTTTTGCGTAATCCATAACCACATATAAACCCACGCACTAGTTAACGGCATAATATTCGCCATTTTCCACCACCACCACCACTAACGAACATCAGCAGCGTCAACGTTCAGCTACGAACACCGCAGCATCAACATCAGCAGCAGCGACAAATACGTACCATCAACGGCAGCAGATGTAGCGGCAAAATAAGTATATATGTATGTATATATTCAATAAATTACTTGCATATGGGTTTTAATACTTACTATATGTATACTCAAATAAAAATTTTTTTTTCGATTGAACGCGTTACGTGCGCATAATATATGTAGAAACTATATAAAACATTTACATATCCTTTCAAATTTGAATAGAATTTTGAAGGTTTTCTTTTGCGTTAAACATATATTACTAAAACTCTACAAAAAAAACAAAAATTATTTTTTTTGTTCCGTTGACACAAACTGGGCAAAATGAAATTGGTGCCACACTTAACCCCGAAATTATTTGGCAGTAATGTACACTAAACTACATGTGCAAAGTCTATATTTGGAAAAATGGAAATTTTTATAAAGTGTATAGCGTACACGCATATAATATGTACATACATTGTTGATAAAAGCAAATAAGTCAATATATAGCATTTTTGAAAAACGTATGCATTACATAATACATTTTATAAAAATTTAATACATTTAAAAATTACCTAATTCTTACAAAATTTGATGCGTTTGAAATACGTTAATACAAACAACAAACCAAAAAGAATACAACATTTTGCTGTGAAACGGTGCGGCCGACACGTTAAACATGAATATATATTTTTGCTGAAAACGGCGCGTCCGTAAAACTCAAATTTATGCTTTTTTAGTGCAACGGTTGCGGCCGGCACGTAAAATTTAATGATGTGCAACGGTGCGGCCGTCACGTTAAATAATATTGTAATAAATACTAATTACAATAACATATCACGTTAAAATTAATATTGTCTGGAAAATTGGAAAATAGATCAGTCTTCCCGGCACATTTCAAACCCAAAACTTAATTGACGTTCATCTGGAATACAATTCTAACTTCAAATAACCCTAACAAATTTATGCCAACCTCAATACACAGGTCAGGTAAAGCGGTTTCAAATTAGATTATAAAATCATTTAAATTCTTTTCAATTAAAATTTTTTCACATTCACATCACAAACTTGCCGCTTTCTCTCATTCAACTTATGTAATAAAACCCATAAAATTCCTTTCGATTAAATTTGTTCAAATTCGTGTCTGAAACCTGCAGCAACAATTCAATTTAGGTTACAAAACCATTTAAATCTCTCTTCCATTCAAATTGTTCATATTCATAACTCAAACAATTTAGGTTATAAACCATTCCAAATTTCTTTTTCATTCGAATTCGTTCATATTCATACCTCAAACTGGCCACCTTTTCACAATTCGATTTAGATTATATAATCATTTCGACTTCTTTTCATTAAAATTTGTTATATCCAAGCATACAAAGCTGCAAGTGTAAGAGTTTTTCTTCTGCTAATGTCAAATTTCGAAACAAAGTTCAAAGAATTGAGAGAAAATTTCTTTAACTTTAAAAACGCGTTTTACATACAGGCCGTTCCTTACCGACAAGGCAAGAGAAGTTAGATGACTATAAAAGTTCTTTAATTGAGGCATATAATACCATTTTAGTAGAGGTAAATGGTCATTTTGAAACCGACCTAGGCCAATTGCTGTGAATAAAAGTTTTTATCACGTTGTAGGGAAGATTAATTAAATATTTACAAAACTCAACTGCACAGTTAAAGTACCAACGAACTACAGCGACCTAGTCAAGATAACATTTTATATCAGATACTGATCGGGAAGAAAAAGAATCCTGCGACGCATACAAAATCGATCTGAGGAAGAAGAAGAATTTCCTGACTCAGCAAAGCCGGAAACACTAGACAGTCGTATCGGCGACAAAGTGTGTTCTTTACCGCATACTGAAATATTCATTGCAAGAAAACTTCTGTGGTTTCGTTAACCAGTCGTTACATCAAACAATTCTTTAGGGCTTTAACAAACTTTCTCGTACTAATTTTCTAGAACAACAATAATGGCTACACCAGAGTAAAAGAGACAATTTATTGGGTCGTGGGCACCCTTATTCAGGGAAAACTATAACGGTCACTTAGCGCTAGACTCCTTCATAGATAAAATTGAACTAGTAGAAGGCTGTATAAATCTAGATCTAATGCCAACTTTCATTTCACTTGTTAAATCGAAGCTCGAAGGGAAAAGCAAGGGAAGCAATTCCGACAAATATAACATCTATCCAAGAAATTAAAGATGCGCTTAAAAGTCGAATAAAGCCAGACAATTCAAAAGTCGTTGCAAAGAAAATAGCTTCACTAAAAGTTACAAACAATAATTTAACCGAGTTGCTAAAGCGTAGAGGAATTATCTGATGCTTTAGAGAGGTCTCTAATTATTGAGGGCTTATCTAAGCCAAAGCGCACGGATGGCAGTCGAACAGTCAGTAAATGTTGTAGGCTAAATACGCGCTCAGACTTAGTCAAAGCAATTCTGGCATCAACCTCTTTTAGTGACGCAAAAGACGTCGTAGCAAAAATGATAGTCGAACAAAACAATCAGGCTACAGAAAGACAGGTATTAGCTTTTCGATCAAGGTTTAACAATCAAAATAATTTTCGCAATAACAATAGAGGCAATAACTACTACAATAACAATAATACAACAGCAATAGCAATTTCTATAGGTTCAATAACAATAACAATTTCAATAGGTACAACATCAACAATAAGGGTAGATACAACAATAACAGCCAAAATAGGCAAAACAACAATTATCGACAAAATTACGACAATCGAGGCAATGGTAATTCCCGTAACACTAGCAACCGAACCTACGTAAGCTCTATAAAAAGCAGGGATGCACCTTAACGTTAAGCTAATCGTTTATCAAAAAATTTCCACCGTTTCCGTTGAAACACTTCGAAATATTATCGATAAAGAAATTATCAAGATAATTGTATCTCGCTTTTAACCGAAAAGAAATCTTTCGTTAACGTTAAAACGTTTAACAAAAATGTGATACTTTATGTTTGAATTATGCTGGCAATGCTATAGCCATGGTGAAGCCGCAAGGTGGTAACAGCAAGCGGACATACACACACAAACTCCATGTAATTTGTTTCTGTAATTCGTTGGTGGTAATGTCAAAAATACTCTGACAAATGTTCGTACTGTCAAAATTCACGAGAAAAGTTGCAATCAGCTTTGCCAGCATAGTTTGAAATTAATAATCAACATAAACGATTTGATTCGTTTTGATATGGCAGAAAACGAAACAAAATCATTTCGTTAATTTGACGTTCTTAACGTTAATAAACGAAACGAAATGACTTTGTTTCGTTTATTAACGTTAATTATCGTAACGAAATGATATCGGTTCGTTGGCTAAGCATGCCTGATTACTGTAAGAATCACACCGCAATGCCGCGCCTCCTCAGATGGCAGCGCTACCAGCTGTCCGGCTAGCAATGTTTGAACGACCATTTACATTTGTCGGGGTTGATTACTTTGGCCCACTTTATGCAACCGTCGGGCGCAGAAGTGAAAAGCGATGGGGCATCGTATTTACTTGCCTCACCATTAGGGCAATCCACATCGAAGTTGCTCGTAGTCTCGACACGAGTTCCTGCATTATGTGCTTTCGAAACTTTGTGGCCAGGCGTGGTACACCAAAAGAAGTATTCTCGGATAATGGAACAATTTTAAAGCTACGGAGAAGGTGTTACGCGATGAATACAAAAATATAGACAGCAATCAGTTTGCTCCACATTTCACGGGGTAAAATGGAAGTTTAATCCGCCTGGAGCTCCACATATGGGTGGAGTCTGGGAGAGGCTAATACGATCGGTCAAGATGGTGTTGTATGCGATATGCCCAGCTATGAGTTCAACGATGAAAGCCTCAGGAGTGCCTTATGGGAGATAGAGTTCATAATCAATTTGCGGCCGCTCACGTTCGTTTCTCTAGAGTGTGGCGACGACGAAGCTATAACCCCCAATCACTTGCTGATCGGCTCTTCTGATGGCTATAAACCTTTCGCCAACGACGATAAGAGCCTGCAACAACGTTGGCATCAAACTCAAAAATTTGCGAACCAGTTCTGGACGAGATGGTTAAAAGAGTATGTACCAATAATTTCAAGAAGAACTAAATAGTTCACTCCACAACCAGCTATTCGAATCGGGGACATAGTCATCATTGTAGACCCCGATCTTCCGAGAAACTGTTGGCTTAAAGAAAAGTTATTGATACGGTGGTAGCGAGCGACAAGTTAGACGTGTCACAGTGAAAAACACAATTTGGCATCCTAAATCGGCCTTCGGATAGAGTAGCAGTTCTTGACGTCGTCAGAGATACGGAAAGCAACTTCGATCCACATGACTCGCTTACGGGGGAGCGAATTGTTGCCTTCGTCAAGTGATCTGGTAAACACGCTCTAATATCGTATCAACTGTCATTCTTTCTCTTGATATATTATTCGCTATTCTTTATATTAAATATGTTCTTTTTATTCTTATATACTTTGTGTACATGCATATACTATAAAAGCATTTGACAGTTGGAAAAACCGCGCCACATTCTCTGAGAAAAAGCGCGAGAACACGAATTGTTTTAAAGCGAACTAAATTATTTTCATTGTAAAATATTATCGTTGTAAAATACTTTACGATTACTTGAATTACTGTGAAATACATTTGAAGCTATTAAATCTTCGTGTATATTCATTCTACTCGCGCCAACAGGAAGTCTAAGGAAACCTGCAGATTCAACAGTGGTGGACCATAGAGGAAGGGGTGTTAAGAGGCATTGGTTCCACATTGCAATTGAAAAGAGGGTTGGTGTCCTGTGGGGACACGTCCCAAGCAGGACATACATTATGTATGTCTGTGTTGATTCTGGATAGGTAAGAGTTTAACCTGTTACATTATCCTGATCGAAGTTCAGCTAGGGTGACACGCGTCTCCCTTTGGAAATTGCTTCCCTCTTTTGCGAGTTCAGGGTATTTACCTTTAAGAACGGGGCTTGCCGGGCATTCCTGGCATAGAGGTCCTCTGCCTTTTTGTGGATATCACTGAGGACCTTTTGTGTTCTTTTACATACGGCCGAGGTGCCGTATTTCTTCATATTGCTTGCGGAGATGACTTTTTAAGTCTCTAAGAGGCAGGCCTCTTTAATTAGATGTATGTTGGGATGCTCAGGTTTCTGGGTATTTAACAGAAACTGCTCTCGCCTCACAATGTAGGTGTTGCTCTGGGGACATAAGAAGGCCCGTATCGGTTCTGAGAACGGTGTTTTGACAGGGCTGTATTTTTTTCCATTGAGTAAATTTAGGGATCGGCGACCATATCGTGGACGCGTAGCATGCAAACGGTGGGTCATTTATATCTTTTGACAGAAATAAAAATGTAAATTTTTCGCTTCCAGATTCTAAAATAAAGAACAAACCTATGTAAGATAAAATGTTAAATGTGACTAAAATGGAGTAAATTTTGCTTCAAGTAAATAATGAAAATATCCAATTTAAATGCCTACTGAGTTTTTTTGGTCTTTGAGCAAGTCATGCAGTTTCTTTCTTACTTCATTGCACTTAAAAGGAAGCATTGTATTTAATAAAATGTTTATGTTTGGTAAGGAATATAATGGCTGAAGCTTTTTTGTATATTCTACATCTGCTTTATTTTCAACGATGGAAAGCAAGTCTTTTGTAATCATCTTTAAAAGAGATTCATTTATGTAAATTTTTTCTTGCTCTGAGGGCTCAGAACGTGTGCTGGTAACAATTAATTTTGTTTGAACAGTCCTTCTCAAACATCTACTATTGGAAATGTTTAGACAGGTACTTAACGACTTAAGGAACTACAGAAATTACAGGCGCTATTTCTCCTGAAGTTGCATTCCTTTGTTCTGAGGAAGACGGATGCTTACGACGTAGATGTTCATTTAAATTTGATGTGTTTTCAGAAAATTTTAATTTTTTTGCATATATGGCATTTAACTTCTTTGCCATTTTTGGTGAAAAAATCCCAAGCGGAGATCTCCATGTAATTTTTCATTTTTTCGAGATTTTTTCGAATTTCGCCATTTTTTTTTCTCATAAAAAACTTCAATCAATTCTGCAATCATCCCCACTAATCCCGGAGTGGGCCGATAATTTTTTTTATTTAATTGACCTTAAATATTTTTTTGTTTTTTTTTCCGAAAAGTACATTTAAAAAAAATTTAAAAAAAAAGATCCCAAAAGGTCAATTTTTGAAAAAGTTCTAGCATTTTGAAAACTAAAACGGTGTCCAACTCAAAATAAGTTATGAATTTTTATGAAAAAAACGGTGTTTTTTCAAAATGCTATAACTTTTTCAAAAATTGACCGTTTGGGATCTTTTTTTTTGAAATGTGTTTTTAAATGTACTTTTCGGAAAAAATACAAAAAAATTATTAAATTGTTTTTTTTTCAATTAAACATTATCGGCCCACTCCGGGATTAGTGGGGATGATTGCAGAATTGACTGAAGTTTTATATGAGAAAAAAAAATGGCGAAATTCGAAAAATCTCGAAAAACTGAAAAAATTACAAAAAAAAAGTTTAAAATTTTTTTTGTATATTTTCCGAAAAGTACATTTAAAAAAAATTTTTTAAAAAAATCCCAAACGGTCAATTTTTGAAAAAGTTGTAGCATTTTGAAACAAAAACAGTGTTTTTTTAAAAATTCATAACTTTTTTTAGTTGGATGAAAAAATTTGAAAAATTCTGAAAAACGTCTTTCGTAAGCTAGAAAAAGAAGAAAAACTTTCAGCAATTCTAAAGGGGTCGGGTTCAAAATTGTCGAAATGGGATGGAATACCCCATATATAAAAAGAAGTGTACATTTTGATTGTCACTCCATAACTCGAGAACGGCTCGACAGATTTCCATGAAATTTTTAGGAAAGATACAGGAAGGAGAGATGATGGTTAGTTGATTTTGAAATACCAAATCGGTTTAGCCATATATATATAAAATCAAATTCTGTATGTATGTGTGTTCGCTATGGAAACGTATTTCCCACTCAACAATCATCACCAAATTTTGGTTATGTGTTCCTTCGATCAACGGGAAGGTTTTGGCTAAAAATAATTTCGATATATAAAAGGGGCGTGGCATATCCCATACAAATGGAATCTTTGGTACTGCATACCTTTGAAGGTATATATGCCAGAACATTGAAATACAATGAGGAGTTATATGAGGTCAATCCCTTACAAATGAAATCTTTGGTACTGCATACCTTTGAAGGTATATATGCCAGAACATTGAAATACAATGAGGAGTTATATGAGGTCAATCCCTAGACCACCAAAAAAATGCGGAATTTGGAGAAAGGGGGTGTGGCACCTCCCATACAAATGGAATCTTTAGTAATGCATAACTTTTAAGGTATACATGCCAGAACATGGAAATTCAGTAAGGAGTTATATGAGGTCAATCCCTAACACCACCAGAAAAGGCGGAATTGGGAAAAAAGGGGGTGTGGAACCTCCCATTCAAATGGAATCTTTGGTACTGCATAACTTTGAAGGTATACATGCCAGAACATTGAATTCAGTAAGGAGTTATATGAGGTCAATCCCTAACACCACCAAGAAAATGCGGAATTGGAAAAAGGGGGCGTGGAACCTCCCATTCAAATGGAATCTTTGGTACTGTATAACTTTGAAGGTATACATGTCAGAACATTGAAATTTAGTATGGAGTTATTTGAGGTCAATCCTTAACACCACCAAGAAAATATGGAATTGGGAAAATGGGGGCTTGGCACCTCCCATACAAATGGAATATATTATACTGCGTATATCTGGATGTCGTAATGGTAGGATAATTAAAATTGGTAAGGAGCTATGTGACGTTAAGTCCTAAAACCTCCAGTAAAATGTGTGTTATTTTAACACCTAAAGTTTGACTGCATTGTTGAGTTTAGCTGTTTATACCTTTTGGACGTTTAGTAATCTGCCGCTGTTAAAAAAATGTTTAGCTTCAGTCTATCTACATCTTCTATAAAATCAAATTCTGTGTGTGTGTTCCCTATGCAAACGTGTTTGCTATACTTGGATCATCACCAAATTTTGGCTCGAGGTTCCTTCGATCAAGACGAAAGTTTTCATATTTCAGAATTAAGAATTTTAAATTTAAATGTTTTTGTTTTTTGGCTATGCGAAAGAACTATCTTAGCTCCCAAAAATGGTCATGTTAACAAAATCAATGATCGCTTTCAAAATAAATTTCCTGGTGAAGTGACGAAATATAAATCGATCGACACAGTTACAGATGAAGATAAAATTGTGAGTTATCCAAATGAATTTCTATACTCCTTAGAACCAAAAGGAATGCCTGCGCATATATCAACTTTGAAAATTGGCTCACCAGTCATGCTTCTTCGGAATGTAATCAAAGCAACAATCATCAGCGGTAAAAGCAATACAATAATATAAAATAAGATACAATAAGATACAAGAATAAAATATTTTAACAGAAAATTTCAGCAAATATGCGTACAAAATTCAATTCAATTTACAGAACAATAATTTAAATTATCAACAAACAAAACAGAAAAATAACGCAACATCCATTCGATCTCGGGCGTTACAACGTGCGCCTGGTAAAGCTAGTACATATATAAGTGTAATTACAATAAATTTTAACTAATTAAATTTAAAATCCAGGAGTATTTTAAAAACTAGCGGTGTAGGAGTTACACCCTTATACCCACCTACTATCTCTTTATCTATTATTTACTCTTATTGCTACATACGTTAACTGGCCTACATAACTTCTCTTTTAGGCTACATAAACATTTTCTCTTAGTTCTAAATATTAGTACCTAATTAGTGATAAACTTTAGTAAGTAAGATCAAGTACATATATATTGTAACAAATTTACTGCAATTCCGCTTATTTCAAATCTTCTGCTAATGTTCGAATCACTAAACTGTTGAATAAATAACTGCACTATTCAATAATGCAAAATGGCCTTTATTCAAATCTTCACAATAACACTACTACTTCTCGACAGACAGAGTGCTTAAATCAAACTCATTTCGTGCTTTAACTGTTGCTGCTTTTATACTGGTTGGTTTCCTCGTTGACATATTTCTAGGCGCTTCTATTTCTAGAATTTACTCGTTCACCAGCTACAACTACAGATGCACGATTTTATAGTTTCTCGCAAAGCCCATGCGCGTGTATATGTGAGTGATACTTGCATAAATGATTGCATATCTTCGCGATATATGCATGTGTTTGTGCGTCTCTCTCCGCTGCGTGACGTACATATGTGTAGACATAATGATTGATTCGTTTTATGTAGATACAAGTGACTGCCTGCTTATTGTTGTTGTGGTTTCATTTACTTAGCATCAAACTAGTGATGTGAGTATTACTTACTGTCACTAATATTCGTCACACTGCCCTCCACCTAAGTCTGATCGCCCCGATCTAGATCTCTCGATCTAACCGTTGCTAGCCTCTCCAATTGAACCACCTTCTATTTCGTGGTTTCGCAATTGTTTGTATGCGGTAGATGACATCACTAATCCTCTTCACAACTCTGCACGGGCCTTCCTAACTACACCAAAATTTGGATGGAACACTTTCCGCCGGTGAGGGTTGTATAGCAGTACCAAATCTCCCTCCAAGAAACCTTCCGAATTATAGTTCTTGTCGTACCTGTATTTCATCCTACTACTGTTGTTGTTGTTGTTGTAGCGATAAGGTTGCTCCCCGAAGGCTTTGGGGAGTGTTATCGATGTGATGGTCCTTTGCCGGATACAGATCCGGTACGCTCCGGTAACACAGCATCATTAAAGTGCTAGCCCGACCATCTTGGGAACGATTTATGTGGCCACGTTAAACCTTCAGGCCATCCCTCCCTCCCCATCACCAAGTTCCTTGAGGAGCTTGGGGTCGCCAGAGCCTCGTCTGCTAGTGAAACAGGATTCGCCGCGGATAGGTGAGGTTGACAATTGGGTTTGGAGAAGCTATATATTGCGCTGGCAACCTGAAGGGATGCGCTACACAGCCCCTTGAATCTGGTATTTTAGTCGCCTCTTACGACAGGCATACCTACCGCGGGTATATTCTGACCCCCTAACCCGCTGGGGTCCTACTACTCATTACCCTGGGCCGTTCCCTCACACTCTGTTCTTTGGCCAATGAACTACTTCGCAGAGCTTGCGCTTGACGGATTAGCTTCGCATAATCAGTATCGCTACCACGTTTCACAAGAGTAGTGCGCCCTGGCTTGAAACTACCCCCGCCTCCCTTCTGGGAAATTCTTTCCTTCGTTTTTGTGCGTCCATTTGGTTTTGTTAATGCCAGTGTTTCTCTCGCAGGTACTTTTGATCTCACTTTATTTGACCCATTCTTTCCATCAACCTTTACCTTTGACTTTCGTTTCTTTGACGAGTCTTCTCCACCAGCACTCGCTTACTGCTGAACCCTTTCTCCAAACTAAAGTTAAGGGGTATATCGTGGCTCACAGCGCATATTCCTTCTTTGCATGTCGATCCTGATGTCATGGTCAACTAAGAAGTCCACTCCCAATATGACTCCATCAACAATCTCCGCCACAACGAATTTGTGTAGAACCATGACCTTCCCAATTAAGATCTCACAGATCACTTCTGCCCGGACTTGGTTATACTCACCAGTGACCGTACGCAACCTTGCTCCAGGTAATGGCTTTACTCTCCTGTTGACCAAATCAGATCTAATCAAGGAATGAGATGCACCCGTATCTACAGTGAGTTCACGCTCTTTGCCATCCACATTCCCTGTAACGGTAAGACTGCTTGATTTCCTTCCAACTTGCGACACAGATATCACAGGACATTCAATAGCTCTCTATCTCTACATCTTACTCGCTCTTGCTCATCCCCTCCAGCTTTGTTATTAAGACCACCCATGCTGTTGTTGCAAATAACGTGCAATGTGACCGGGCTTCCCGCATTTGAAGCTTTTGATAACTCTTTCACTCCGCTTTTGCGATCCTTTCAGCGCCTCCAATATTGTGTTCACCCAGTCTGGCCTTTTTACCTCCACACGGCGTGCTTTGAACGCTGACTTACATAGAAGCGATGCTGTTTCCTAAATCAGAGCATGTGATACCTGTAATGTGTCTATCACATTAGTCGAAAGTAGGCGTTTTACGTGTACCTACACATTAGCCTTAAGTATGAATTCGTGTAAATCAGCACATTAGCTTTAAGTATGAATTACAAAAGGGCGATGGCAACACTGAGCCACGGCCATTCCAATTCAATATACTTACTTGAAGAATACACACCTGCAAGACGTGAATAAAACACTTAATAAATATATCTTATAACTTGTATGGTTTTATTTACAATAAATTATTCAAAAAGACCTTTAATTGCGCCCAGCGCGTGCACAGTTTCGTAAGGAACTAACAGAAAACATGGTGTCAGAATAAAGCGAACAAATAAGCGAAAACTCACAACGTTCTAAGTGTGTCGCTGTTATAACGTGCTGCTTGGCATTGGCAATTGGCAATTTAATCCGGAAAAATCTCAATTTAATAAAAACATCGAACCACAAAAAACCATTAATCGGAATAAAAACCTCGCAAAAAGAAGTTGAATAATAAAAAATTTCACGTTTTCACTTCAGTAGTCGGATATTTTAATCAGATTTTCTTTAACCGCATACAAAATGGCGGATACAGGGAGGGACTTAAGGGAATTGGACTGCTCAAACTTATCAGTGGAGTGGAAAAGCTGGAAACGCGACTTTTTAGTGTACATGATTGCGAAAGACAATAATTTGCAGTCGGAATCAACAAAAATTTCAATTTTTCTGTGGCTTGAGGGTACAAAAGGCGCTAACATCTACAATACCTTATTTCCAAATGATGGATCTCAAAAGTCGTTATTGGGCACAATTACAACACGTCGTACAATATCAGCTACAGCTACCGAAGCTGAACGGACAGTTACAGAAATAAAACAACGATCGCTGGATGTTAATAAGAGCGTCAGCCGTTTAATGAGTTTTTGAAGGAACTTCGGAGTTCAACTAGAAAGGTGTGAATACAATGGCACATGTGGAGTGTCATACGAAAATCGAAGGTTACGTGATCGTATCATAACAGGAGTTTTTGACAAGAAGCTTCAATTGAAATTGCTTGACGGGCGTGATGAGAACCTAGAAAAAGTGGTAGAAATGTGCAAGACATTTGAGGCAGTAAGCGTGAATAAGGAAATTTTGGCAACAAAGCAATCAGTCGCAGCTGTAACATCAATATGGGACAAAGAAAAAGAGGATATAAAGGCCATCAACGTAGCAGGCAGGCGTTTTTGTTTCAATTGTGGCAATGATTGGAATGGGGATCACAAAGGGAAATGTCCGGCAAGGGAGTTCATTTGTGTATGCGGCAAGAAAGGCCATTTTAAGCAGATGTGTCGTAAAAATGCGAACATTTCGGGAGCAGGTAAACGGGAATTTAAACCACAAGGGAAGAAGCAAGTCAATACTGTTCGTTGGGATGAGTTTTCAGGTAAATTAACGAAAGGAAACTGTAAGTTGGGATCAAATCTTAGCGTTAAAAATAATCAGTTGTTTTTGTTTTTATCGGCCTATTGATAAATCATTCAAGATTCGAATCGAGCTGAAGGCCAGAACAATAATTTTTTTCTAATGATAATTATTGTTATTTTTTAATTTTTCTAAATTTTAAAAATTGTATTTTGTTTTTGGAATAGTAAGTAGAAAATTTTCCAGACAACCTGCCATAGCTGCGCAGATAAATCCATTTCGAAGGGTGCTAAGCCTTCATCATCAGTACGATTTAGGCATGCTGCGCTAACCATTTAGCTATGCAGCGGTGGTTTGTTTGACTGGCAAATTTGCTACTTCTATTCCTTTTTACCAACTATATTTATTCAGTGTTGCGTCATCTGGTGCAAATCACTAGGGGGACTCATGAAAGCATATAAACTTATAAGGTGTAAAATTATATCCATTTACACACGCTGTTATATGAACGCACCTAGTAATACTCTCGATAAACTTGATTTATCAGCTGTATTATTGCCGAACAAAATTTTTTTTGTTGTTACACAAATTAAAAAATTCTAAGATTAAGTGAAAAATCAAAACTAAAACGCATTTACTTGCTGTTGTTGGAGATTTCTGATGAAAATGCCTGCTGTAGTGTCTGCAAGGTTGCATTCCTTTGAGTTTACCGCGTTTACACAATGAAATGTGCGCGTAAATTTATACAAATTGTGTAAATGATTTTTCATACAAAATTTGACAGCTCATTTACACACTTTCTAAGGCATTTATACGGTTACATGAGTCCCCCTACTGATAATGCTGGATTTTTGTTTATTGTCAATTACTTTGTTTGACATTCCCAAGTGCTCATGGTTTCTTAACAATTGTTTTTGTTTTTATCGGCCTACTGATAAATCATTCAATGTTCGAATCGAGCTCAAGGCCAGAACAATAACTTTTTTCTAATGATAATTATTGTTATTTTTTAATTTTTCTAAATTTGAAAAATTTTTATTTTGTTTTTGGAATAGTAAGTAGAAAATTTTTCAGACAACCTGCCATAGCTGCGCAGATAGATCCATTTCGAAGGGTGCTAAGCCTTCATCATCAGTACGCTTTAGGCATGCTGCGCTAACCATTTAGCTATACAGCGGTGGTTTGTTTGACTGGCAAATTTGCTACTTCTATTCCTTTTTACCAACTATATTTATTCAGTGTTGCGCCATCTGGTGCAAATCACTGATAATGCTGGATTTTTGTTTATTGTCAATTACTTTGTTTGACATTACCAGTGCTCATGGTTTATTAACAATTGTTTTTGTTTTTATCGGCCTATTGATAAATCATTCAAGGTTCGAATCGAGCTCAAGGCCAGAACAATAATTTTTTTCTAATGATAATTATTGTTATAATTATTGTTATATTGTATAGCTAAATGGTTAGCGCAGCATGCTTAAAGCGTACAGATCATGAAGGCTTAGCACCCTTCGAAATGGATCTATCTGCGCAGCTATGGCAGGTTGTCTGAAAAATTTTGTACTTACTATTCCAAAAACAAAATACAATTTTCAAATTTAGAAAAATTAAAAAATAACAATAATTATCATTAGAAAAAAATTATTGTTCTGGCCTTAAGCTCGATTCGAACCTTGAATGATTTATCAATAGGCCGATAAAAACAAAAACAATTGTTAATAAACCATGAGCACTTGGGAATGTCAAACAAAGTAATTGACAATAAACAAAAATCCAGCATTATCAGTGATTTGCACCAGATGGCGCAACACTGAATAAATATAGTTGGTAAAAAGGAATAGAAGTAACAAATTTGCCAGTCAAACAAACCATCGCTGTATAGCTAAATGGTTAGCGCAGCATGCCTAAAGCGTACTGATGATGAAGGCTTAGCACCCCTCGAAATGGATCTATCTGCGCAGCTATGGCAGGTTGTCTGAAAATTTTTCTACTGACTATTCCAAAAACAAAATACAATTTTTCAAATTTAGAAAAATTAAAAAATAACAATAATTATCATTAGAAAAAAGTTATTGTGCTGGCCTTGAGCTCAATTCGAACCTTGAATGTTGAAAATAATCTTTATAGAATAAACTCGAATGGAAAGCAAATTATAAGATGGACAAAATCATACCTAGTAGGAAATAAGACAATTGAATTTAAAATTGATACAGGAGCGGACGTGAACTGTATTCCATTAAAAATAGTACAAGAAATGAATTTAAAAATTAACAAAGAACAAAAAGACGTTCATGTATTTGATTATAGTAATAAACTTATCAACATTTATGGTATTGTTGAAGTTGAAATTTTTGATTCGAAAGATCTCAGTGAAAAAGTAGAGTTTTTAGTTGTTGATGATGCATTTGAACCGATACTTGGGTTAGAAACATGCATTAAATTACAGTTGATTAAAAGAGTGGATGTTGACTCAGTTAGGTTTTCAAATGAGCAAGACAAATTTGTATATGAAAATGAGGATATCTTTACTGGCCTAGGCAAAATACCTGAAAAAATTACTTTATACTTGAATGAGAATGCAATGTCGGTGCTGCATTACAGAAAGCGCTTCCCGGATTCCATAGTTAAAAAACTTAAACCAAAACTTGACGATATGGTGAAGAAAGGAATCATATCACCAGTCTGTTATCCTACTGATTGGGTTAATAACATGCAAGTCGTTGAAAAATCCAATGGGGACTTACGGATTTGTCTAGATCCGAAGCCACTTAATAAATGCCTTAAGCGTGAACACTACATTATTCCAACTATTGAGAATTTCACGTCAGAATTGGCTAATAAAAAAATATTTACGGTATTAGACTGCTCGAATGGGTTTTGGCAATTAGAGTTAGACAAAAAAGAGCTCAGAATTAACAACATTCATGACACCTTTTGGTAGATATAAATTTGAGAGGGCTGCCATTTGGGTTGAATGTGGCTCCAGAAAATTTTCAAAGAAGAATGTTTCAAATTTTCGGAGACATACCGGGTGTCTTTGTTTATTTTGATGACATAGGAGTAGTCGCTAGGGATGAATCCGAACATGACAAAATATTAGCAATTGTTCTTGACAGAGCACGGGCAAACAACGTTAAATTTAACTCGGAGAAAACTCAGTATCGTAGGACAGAAGTAAAATTCATGGGTCATGTTTTGTCAAATGGCCAAATTAAACCAAAACGTAAACACATAGAAGCAATATTGAACATGAGAAAGCCAACTGATAAACAAAGTGTGAACCGTTTGCTGGGACTGTTTAAATATCTGGGAAAGTTTATCCCAACCCTGTCTAAACTGACAGCCAATTTGAGAATACTAGCTCAGAAAAACACTCCTTTTTATTGGGACGAAAAACATGGAAGGGAATTAGAAAGCGTAGTTAAAATCGTTACATCTAACCCCGTTTTGCAGACTTTTAACTCAACGAAACCAGTTGTTATTCAGGCTGATGCGTCTAAGGATGGGTTAGGCGCGGGGTTAATTCAAGAGGGTCGTCCTGTAGCGTTTGCATCTCGAACCCTAAGCAAAAATGAACAAAAATGGGCACAAATTGAAAAAGAGCTTTTGGCAGTGGTCTTTGCCTGCAAACGATTTCATAGCTTTGTGTATGGTCGATCATTCATTGTCGAAAGTGATCACAAGCCGCTGGAGGTATTAAACCTGCGCGATATTGATGCAGTCACACCAAGATTGCAAAGAATGTTCATGATGTTGTTAAAATATCCACAATTAAAAATTGTTTATAAACCGGGTAAAGAGATGTTGTTAGCTGATTGTTTGTCTCGGGCATCAGTGGATACAGGTACAGAAGAACCAGAACTGAGTACTGTCATCCACTCGGTAACGAAATCCGTCTGTGTATCGAAAGATAACTATGATTATTACAGAAAAATATTGGAATCAGACGATAATCTGAAACGAGTGTCGCGAATATGTGAGGAGGGGTTGGCCAGACTACCGCCATTTAAATGACTTTTGCCGTTTCTTCCATAAATTTAAAGCAGAATTACATTTGAAGATGGGCTACTTTTCAGAACCCGACTGGTAATTCCAAAAAAATTACAAGACAAAATGTTGAGGTGGTTACATGCGCCACATTTGTGGAATTGAGAAAACACTTGCAAGGGCAAGAATGCTTTATTTTTGGCAAGGAATGAGCAAAAGTTTAAAGGAGTTGATTGCGTCATGCACTATTTGTGAACAGTTTAAACGAAATAATCAAATAGAACCACTGAATCAAGAATCAACTCCTAAATACCCATACCACATGGCTTCAGTGGACTTATTTGAATATGCCGCTAGTGACTACATTGCGATTTATGATTATTACTCTAATTTTTTAGTAGCTAGAAAATTCAGCAATAAAACTTCCGAACATATTGTTAATGTTCTTTGCTCTATATTTAACTTAATCGGGTACCCTTCTAAAATAAAAACTGATAATGTTCCCTTCAATTCGGCACGATTTGAAGAGTTTTCACGTGAATTTAATGTTCAATTTAAATATTCGAGTCCAAGATACCCACAGAGTAATGGAATGGCTGAAAGAGGAGTAGCAATCGCTAAAAATATTCTAAAAAGGTGATATGAGGCCAATGAAGTGGATCAGTTTCAGTATAGAATTATAGAGTACAATACAACGCCAGTGGCAAGCATGAGTATTACCCCATCGGAATTGCTCTTCAGTAGATTAATTAAAACAAAGCTGCCAGTGTTAGAAGAAATGCTTAGTAGGAAACACGTGAAAGAAAAGTTTATTCAAAACAAGATTATTAGAAAAAAGGAAAAACAGAAATATTATTATTATAAAAACGCAAAGTCATTGTCGAAAGTGAATATTGGCGGCTTAGTTATTTAAAAAAAATGATAAAAAATGGTATTACGGAAAAGTTAGTGGAACGGTTAGTGACCGCTCATATATCATTAGAGATTCATTTGATAATTATTTTAGACGTAATCGTAGGTTGAGAGCCAAAACAAATAATGATGATTTTGGTGCTAGCGACTTACTGTTTGAAGAAAATATTAAATCAGGTCGAGGGAATAAGCTACCAGAAATTGAGATTAACCAATTAACAAGAGTTATAATTATAATGATCAGAATAATGTAAGCCAGAATGGCAACAACATAGAGCCGAATAACGAAGGGGTAGGCACTATAAATCCATCTAACGGTGTTATCGCTGGGGAAGTAGAACATCCGACAAAGGTTGACTGTGGAAGCCTCGATAACTCCCTATCGGAGTACAACACTGCTGAAAGTGATGAGTAAGATGTAAGCAGCCGAAATGAACCAGTAAACGGAAACTATTATAGAACACGTCCTGGTCGCGCAGTTAAACCTGCGCAAAAGTATGGGTGGTAAAAAAAATAAAAAATTTTAGCGTGTAATATGTCTATACACATTAGTCGTAAGCAGGCGTTTTACGTGTGCCTACACATTAGCCTTAAGTATGAATTCATGTAAATCAGCACATTAGCCTTAAGTATGAATTAAAAAAGGGCGAGCCACGGCCATTCCAATTCAATATACTTACTTGAAGAATACACACCTGCAAGACGTGAATAAAACACTTAATAAATATATCTTATAACGTTAAACTTGTTTGGTTTTATTTACAATAAATTATTCAAAAAGACCTTTAATTGCGGCAAGCGCGTGCACAGTTTCGTAAGGAACTAACATAAAACAATACCGTTTCTGTGAATGTAGGTTTTGGGTTTGCGTATGTCGCTCGCTTTGTTTCTACGTCCCGTATTCCGTTTGTACAACTCTGGATTTTTACCCTCTCCGTGTACTCCACGGCTGCGTCCGCATTTGCCAAATGAGCCAACCTTTCAACATCCGAAGCAAGCTCTTGCAAAGTCTCATTAGCTTTTTGGTACCGGTTTTGCAATTCTATTTGATATATCTGTTTCCTGTGTTCGCTTCCCTACCTTCGTTCTACAGCAGCCATCAATGCGTCATAACTGTTCCGTTCGTACTCTGGAATAGTCTGTAAGATTTCGGCAGCTGGTCTTTCAATGCTACGAAGAGTGCAGCAACTTTATCTTCAGCATTCCAGTTGTTCACTGTTGCGGTCTTCTCAAATTGTAGCTTAAAGACCTGGAAAGGAACAGAAACGTAAAAGGACGGTGTTTTTACCTTTGGATTACTCGCTGAAGCAGCCGGGCGATTTATTTGCAACTCCTGTATACGACCTCTCAATGTTTCAATCTCGGCATCAATTTTGTCTTCGAGTTGTAAAATTTTTGTATCTTGCGCCTCCAACTTCGTGGAAATACGTCCTTCTTGCTCTTCCAGTTGAGCAGAAATCTGCGATGATATCTGTGCTGAAATTTACGCCGACATTTCAAATATTCGTGCCTCTTGTGCTTCAATCTTCGCTTTTATACGGTTCTCCCGCGATTCGAGCTGAGATGACATTTGTGACGAAATTTCGGATATACGCGTTTCTTGTGCTTCAATATTCGATGTTATTTCAGATGTTATTTCTGACGACATTTCTGCAATACGTGTCTTCTGTTCTACCATCTTGGATGTTGTACGTGTCTCCTGTGATTCTAGTTGAGACGCCATACTTTCAGTTATGCGTGTTTCCTGGGTTTCCATCTTTGTCGATATCTGTGATAACAAAGCTA
>JARSSU010022767.1:0-77648 GCA_029619165.1 Eurosta solidaginis
AAATGGGATGGAATACCCCATATGTATACCATATTTTCTGTGCTGGATTACAAAAGAGCGCGTGTTAAAATAACAACTTAAAGATATTTCAAGGAACTATACTGTTAAAAATACCTATGGAAAAATTAGGTTAAAAAAACAGGCAAAATTAAAAACAGCTTACGATTGCTTAATTCAAAAACAACTCGTGATACCAAATAAATGACAAATTATTATGTTTTACTCTTAAAAGCAACGCTGCGGCCAATTATAGGGGAGTGGCGTTTATGAATACAAATGCAAAAATAATGATGGGTGTGCTCAATGAAAGGCTGTCGTGTTGGATTGAAGACAATAATAACATGTCAGAGTATCAAGCAGGATTTCGTAAAAACTATTCCACAGCCGACAACCTTTACAATTTAGCCTCCAGCGTAAAGTTGAAATTTAATGAAAAAAAGAAAGTATACGCTGTGTTCATAGATCTTAAGACGGTGTTCGATAAAATCCCTAGAAAATTACTTATTTACAAACTAATGCTGTTTTCACACAGAAACTTAATGATCTCATTTCACCTTCTAATGAAATCGTAAATTTTTTTCACACAGAAGTAACTGCTCGATTAGTATGAAGGATGAAATGTCAAGCGAATAAAATAACAACGCTATATGACAGACAATCATGGCGGAACGATACAAAGTGGCAGCATGGTGACATACGTACATACATAAATAAGAATCCCATGTACTTTGTTTTTGTAAATTCGATAGACAAATGTCACAATCGTACTGCGCCGGTAGTTGATGTATCAAATCAAATAAAAAAAAGGTTATAATCAGCTGTTCGATGCGGCCACCTTGTATCGTTCCGCCATGCAGACAATGACATTTACTTTGACAAATGACATTTTTAAGCACTGAACACATCAAAACCTAAGAAACTGAACGCTCCCAACAGAGTTGCATTGTGCTTTTGACTTCATTAGGCATTCGATTAGCTACTAATGAAATAATTATAGATTCGAATTTTGTAGGGAAGATTGAGCTCAATAAGCGTCTTAATGTAGAAAACTGCCTTTATTATTCAATCAGCCGTCTGTGTGAAAACAGTATAGGAAGCATAAGTGTTTCAAGCAAATTCGTATATTTTATTGAGCAGGTTTATGAGACGGCAAATTTGGAAGTCTGGAACGGAAGCGATGTCTCCGATAGCTTTAACACAACTTCTGGTGTCAAACAAGGCTGTTTACTCTCCCCTCTTCTATTTGCATTATATTTAAATGACCTGCATGAGTATTTAACGGGTGATTTCCCAATAGAAGAACTGAACATAAGGTTGCTGCTATATGCAGATGATATAGTAATTTTGTCCGATGATGCACAAATGGTACAGATTCGTAACCTTGAAACATATTGCGAATGTTGGAATTTAGAGGTAAATTTAGCCAAACCAGCAGTTATGGTGTTTAGGAAAGGAGGTAGGCTGTCTAACAGGGAAAGGTAAATATACAAAGGGGAACAACTGAAAATAGTAGCTGAATATACATACCTGGCAGTAACGCCCACACCAAAAATGGTATTTACACAGCATCTAGAAAACAGGAATGCTTCTGCGAAGGCAAGCATAAATGCAACTTGGGGTACGTATTTAAATAACGACCAAATTTCAATGAAGGCAAAGTGGCAAATGTACAATGCGATCTGTAGAGCTATACAAGGGTATGCAGCGCAAATATGGGGTTCTGAAATGTTTAGCGAGGTAGACAAATTGCAATGTTACTTCTTCAAAAGAATTTATAGGCTCCCCAAATGCAATCCAACTTACGCAATAATGCTGGAATCAGTTATGGAAAACGGACATTTGTACACACTAAATCTGCATTTGAGGTACGTTTACAAGACATTGTTTGATTATAGTGAAAATAGATTGCCAAAAATATTGTCGAAAAAAGTGTTTAAGCGACCTAAACTATGAGTTTTTTTCTTTCGTTTGTTTCATAAGCGCTGAAATTCTCATCCGGCTTATGAAATATTCTAAAGAATAGTTTTAGTTTTTATTTAAAATTGAGGTTCTTCGAGTAGAAGATGGGGTGCCAATACCTCAGAGCTCAGTGCTCGCCTCCATATCACATTTTGAAAGGGGTCTTCAAATAGAAGATGAGGTGGCTCATTAGAGCGAAACCTCAGAGTTCCCTATGCTCGCCCCAAATTAAATAAATAAAGGTGTACCGATGCTTTGCATCGTCCCGTGTTTTAAATACACCATGAAAATAAAATACAGTCCATTAAAATAATAATTTATAAAATTATAAATTTAAAAAATGCTTGGTTGCAGTGGGCTTTGAACCCGCAACCCCAAGCGTTCGAGTCGGGTACGTCATCCACTGTGCCACGACTCATACGTCCACAAAAACATCAATATACTCCCTTATAACTCACATTAAACTGTTCGTCCTCAACTGCCCCAAGCTTAGCTAAAAAGTTTTACACACAAATGTATTTAGGGCACAGAGATTAAACGCTTTAGGAAATGAGGCGAACCTAGTTTGGAATGAAGAGACGACACGACAAGCGTGGAAAAATAATAATTTCTTATTATTATCGCACATAAAAGCTGTAGACAGGGTGAGAATGTGGCGAAAATCAATGAGTAGTGAAAATCGAATTCATAAATACCTGGACCATAATTTAGGGACGCAGTATTTTAAAGAAAGCGAGATGCGACTTAGTTTATTTAGAAGGCACGTACAATAGAGGCTGCACACTCTGAAACCTCAATGAAACGGAAAACATACACCATTTCTTAGGCTAATTTCCTATATTAAAGCCTTTTAGACGAGTTTGTTTTGAAAGAGCATATTTAGGGGATGAGGAAGTAATCGGTGTGCTTAATGGGGAAAACGATCCTGATTGGAAAAAACTGATTAACTATATTACTGGTGCTCTGAAATACAGAAAACTAATAATAACAGAATTTGAAAATTTTTAATTTGAATATAAAACATAAGCGCTTAATTTGACTTTGTGTTTTCATTTTGAAATTGTGAATAAATTTAAGCTAGAAGCCAAATTTATATAAATCCAACATCGCTGACAGACGACTAACAAGTCATTATCGTATTCTTTATTTTTCAAAATATATTTTTAAGAAAATCCAACCGATTTTGTTTAGATTTAAGGCATAATACTTAGGTTAAATATTTTGAAATAAAGAAGTATCTATCTATCTATCTATCTATCTATAACGATTGAGACAATGTAAAAATAATCCATTAATTTAATTAAACTAGAGTTCGCCCAGTGGTTGAGATTCAACCACAGGAAAGGAAAGGGCAGGAAAGGAAAGGAAAAGAAAGGAAACGAAGGAAAACCAATGGAAGGGAAATGAAAATAAAAGAAATGAAAGAAAAGAAAAGTAGAAGAATGGAAGGAAAAGAAAGGTAAAGAAAGGAAGGAAAGGAATATGAATGGAAGAGAAATGAAAGTAAAAGAAAGGAAATAAAAGAAAACTAAAAGAAAGGAAAATAAAGAAAAGGTAAGGAAAGGAAAGTAAAAGAAAGGAAATGAAAGGAAAGGAAAGGTAAGGAAAGGAAAAGAAAGGAAAGGAAAGGAAAGGAAAGGAAGGAAAATCAATGGAAGGGAAATAAAAATAAAAGAAATGAAAGAAAAGAAAAGTAGAGGAATGGAAAGGAAAGGAAAGGAAAGGAAAGGAAAGGAAAGGAAAGGAAAAGAAAGGAAGGAAAGGAAAGAAAGGAATATGAATGGAAGAGAAATGAAAGTAAAAGAAAGGAAATAAAAGAAAATTAAAAGAAAGGAAAATAAAGAAAAGTTAAGGAAAGGAAAGGAAAGGGAAGTAAAAGAAAGGAAAGGAAAGGAAAGGAAAGGAAAGGAAAGTAAAGGAAAGGAAACGAAAGGAAAGGAAATGAAAGGAAAGGAAAGGAAAGTAAAGGAAAGGAAAGGAAAGGAAAGGAAAGGAAAGGAAAGGAAAGGAAATGAAAGGAAAGAAAAGGAAAGCAAGGAAAAGAAAACAAAGGAAAGGAAAATAAAGAATAGAATGGAAAAGAAAGGAAATAAAAGAAATAGACCATGCTCACGATTCAGCATAGTACACAAAAAGCAAGTACACACACACAACGTGTCTATAGTATGAATAAGTGCATGTGTAGTGGTGTGACTTTTATGTTAAATTTTTTATATTAAAATGATTTTTCAAATTTTTTTATTTATGGATAAGAGTGCAGCTCAAAATTTCCTATCAACACATATATACTTTGTATACCTTAGAATTATAGTTTAGCAGAAAACGGTTCCACATTTTTTCATCTTGTCTATTTATATATAAGATTATTGTGTGTCGATTTTGGCTTAAGTTTTTATGACTTATATTCCAAAGCCTTTGTTTCCCACATTTCAGGAAACCTAGGCGTATGAGCAACATTTTCAAAGTTTATTTTTTTACTCGTAAATTTTCAAGGATACATTTCAGAAATTAAATTCTTACGAGTGATTTGAGCATTTCTTGATTGTTTTTGTTTTATCTCAATATTTTAGTTGCATTTCTAAAAATTAGTATAAGGGGAAAAAACGAAGTACCTGCTGTCATCCAGCAAAGAGTCAGTGCATATGCGCCCTGGCAACCACGCTACTGTTGGCAGCAGCCATAATTTCGAAATAGTAAAAGACTTCATTTATTTGGGAACCAGAATTATCGCAAACAACAACTCTGAAACCCAGCGATGAGTCACTCTTGCCAATAAATGCCAATTTAGATCAGGTAAGCAATTGAAAAGTAAAGTCCTCTGTCGGCAAACGAAAATCATGCTCCACAATCCACTTATCCACTGGTGGAGAAGCATGGATCGTGACAACATCAAGTGAAGCTTTGAGAGTGTTCGAGAGAAAATTCTTGGAAAGATTTATGCACCTCTACGTGTAGGTGATGGCGAGTAGAGTTATACGCCACTGATAAGCGCCGCCTCCGCACAGTGTAACTTTTTTCACTTTTAGGATGCCAAAAGTCCAAAAAACAATGTTCTACAATCTCAAAAATATTTTGACATGCAACATATTAATAACCAACTGTTAAGAAAATGTATACACAGCAAAGTAAAAACCCACGATCACCATGATAAGCATTATGAAACTTGTGTAAAAATCATTTCAGAGTCCAAAATTTTTACCAACTTTGTGACCACGTGGTGGATTTTTCAATAACTGTTTTGACTTCAAACTATTTTATTTAACATACTTGAGTAGTTTGTAACTGCATTGGTAAGTTTCAGCTACGTAGATATCTTTTTAAATTTGACATTTTTTTGTTTTAGACAGCCACTAAAAGTTTGGCAAGCTTAGAAAATTTTTCGTTTTCAATAGAATAAAACTTGCCTGATTTCGCGCAATTCCATTGAGCGAATACATGCAAATTAAAGGGAATTTCATATAGTTTCAGATAAAAAAAAACAAACCATTGCGAAATTTTGCGTTTTTCTTTGTAATCGCCAACTTAAGGTCTCTATGCCCTCGCTCACGTATGAAGCGCAGTGACCTAACAATGGAATGTCCTCAATTCATGTCTACAATACTAGATCCCAAAACAGTTATACCTGACATGGTAAAAACACAGAAAAAGGATACTTGTGCATTGAATAGCCTTCAATGTTTGTCATATGAGTTTTCACATAGTTAACGAGTTGTGCACTTATCCCATCAACTTATGTTATGTATGTACGCCTACCTGAGGGTCGTCTATTATAGGTTATACTTCTAAGCAATTGAGTGCTTCGGGAATATACATATGTATGTATACATCACAAAAACGTCTACCTAACGCTCTGTCGGCATATACATCATCGCAAAAGTGTTACATATGTGGGGCTTCTCCAAAAGATATGAACAATATGCGAGCCCTGTCAGAGCGAAATGTTGACAAAAGCATACTTGCTTTCGGAATTTCCCCTTTACATTCTTGGATATGATGCATGGAATGTATGCTACACAGCGCTTATCGAATGGAAATGAAGATCTGGTGTGTGCGGGGCCAAGAAAATAAGGAAAAGATGAAAAATAAGGAAGAACATATCCAAAATAGATTCAGGAAAGAAGTTGGTCTTTTCATTGATATGCCAAAGCAAAAAACCGGCAACACAAATCATGACAACACTGCGAGAAGATTCTTTGGAGAGCCTGAAATAATATCAGACATAACCGGCATAAACGTCAATCTTTTGAAAAGGTTTCATACAATACTTTCATGCATAGGATGTGAGTTTCAAATAAATTCTGAAGCTTTTGACCACTATGTGACAGAGACAAGGGTACTATATTTATCGTAATATGCTTGGTACAATATGCCAGTTAGCGTACATAAAATTCTATTTCATGGAAAGAGTATAATCGTGTCTGCTATTCTTCCTATTGGTCAACTTTCAGAAGAAGCTCAAGAGTCCAGAAACAAAGATGCATGAAACTATCGTGAACTTTTCACCACAAAAAAGTCAATAATATGTAGTAACTTGGATTTGCTGCACAGATTGCTGATATTGTCAGACCCGTTCATAAACAGTTTGCCGAAAACCCCTAGGTCAAAGCGGCGAGCATTAACGAGTGAAGTTATTGGCTTAAGTAGTATATGAACCAGAGCATGTCGACGATATTGACTCCGACTAACTTTATACCAGTTAAAATACCACTTTTATTTATAAGTATGTATTTCGATTAAGTTTTTACAAATATATGTAAAAGTTACACTGTGCTCCGCCGCCGATTTGCGACGTTTTTCGCACGCCGCCGCACAGTGTTTCGTGTAGAACAAGCTAGCTGGACAAAATTATTTTTTTTGAGATTTTCCGTTTCATATGCAGTCATTTATTACAACTACGTCATTTTTTTCAGCCATATGTTCTTGTTTTTTTATTTTTTTCCAAAATTATACTTCATATGCATACATTTGCTTATTTCATATACAGTAACTCATGTGAATAAGTGACATAGATCCAAAAAATTTAAAGGACTTAAGAATATTACTTTATTGTACTTAAATTGAATGGAATACAAATCCCAATACTGTAAAAATTCTAAAAATTCGGAAAAAAAATTAAAATTTTTTATGAAAATTCGTCGAATTTTTCAAACATTTTTTAAATATAATTTAGTTTTTGTTATAGATCGTGACAAATTTTCTTATGGGAAATTATGTTGCGAAAGCGAAAATTGTAAGAATTATCCAAAAAGGGGGTGTCTACTTATTTAGTGTGAGTGACTGTACATATGTACATACATATTTTGTATTTATTTGAGTATTTATCCTGGCACTACAATTTTTACAAAATTATTTTTAGTACCAGTCAGGAATGTAAAGTGAATTACAATATAATAATAACATGTAAATATTTAAATTAATTATGTGAAAATTACTTATTACAAAACTTAAAAGTAAAGTATCATACAAAGTAGAAAAGACAATAGATTTAAATTGAATAAAACCTGATCCAACAAAAGTTATAGGGTAGGTTATGTTTTATAATTATGTTATTATTCGGTATCATCACTTTCATTCAATGAGTCACTTGTGGAATAGTCCATGAGCATCAGCAACACTACTGCGAAAGCTTGAAACAACTGGGGTATTTATTGACACCTCAACATTATCGGTGGACAGTAAGTTAAGACTTCTGAAGTCAGACTTTTAAAGTTTTCTTAGGTATCTCCCTAAAATTGTTAACTAAAGGATCCGATTTTATAAGCAACATATTCATAAGATATCTATTCGTGGCTTCACGCGTCTGCTTTTGTGTGTTATAATCCCTGAATCGTCTCAATCTTTGTTACGGGCTTCCTGTGCTTCATCGGAAAGTTGACCAATAGGTAAAATTGCTGATTTTATAATATCAGTACTATGCACTAAGATTTTATGAACTGTAACAGGCATATTAAACCATGTGATAGAGATCTATGTATAGTTTTTTAGTCTCGACCGCAAATTTTTCAATCTTTGGATATTTATATTGTACCCAGATGCTAATGCGCGAAGGAGAGTGTCGAATCTTTTGATGAGCGTTACATCCCAATCCCGTAATCTCAGCACTAGCCTCAGAATTTTCGAAAAACCTACGAGCAGTGTTGCCGTCATTGGTATTGCCGAAACCTGGTTTTGGTTTATCTTCATCAATCATTGTATGTACCTGTTTTATGCCTTGGTGACTGGTGCGGTAGGTTTGTGGCAGGTTGAAGTCATGATCTTCGCCTTTTTGCTTTTGGTGTGCTCTTGTTGACCTTGCGCGTTATTTTTGTATGTTTTATGGCTACGTGTTTGTTCCCTGTACCAGGGAATTGGTTTTTGCCGTTTGTAGATCAGCTTTAAAGGTTCAAATATCTCGTCGGAGCTGGTACGTACATACATCCTATTTTATATGTAGAGATAACTAAATCTACAAAAAAAATTTAAAATAGATGTGCAAAGAATTCGCATGGTTTTTTCTTTCGACTATTAGAGAATACTTGCGACTATAACATATGTAAAATTAAGACCGGATGTCCGCGGATGTATGTAACTTTTTTGTCCCTAAATTAAAAATATAGGGAAAAATACCTTTTCTTCTTAATAACGGAATGTTAAATATATTGAAAATACTCTAATTGTGAAAGAATTACTATTAAAAAATTTTACTTACCTTCGAGCTTAGAATCCATCAAAAAAATTATGTAAAAGTGTTCACTTAAAAGAAATATGAATCTTAATATTCAACAAGAATTTTGCAAATTAATCAATGCCTTTTACGGCCACTCCTGCCTTCTTACTTCAATTACTCAATATATATGAGCAAAAATATCAAAAAAAAGCAAAAATCCCGTTATTTTGTTTGTTTTCTTTCATTTCTCATTACACTTTTCTTGGAATAAGAACTTTGTTTTTGTCCAGCTAGCTTGTTCTACACGAAACACTGTGCGCCGCCGAATGTCAAAAATAACGGCGCATTACTATATTTTCTACTCTTTTAAGACTGTCTAGGCTATTTATTGTTCATCTCGAAAATTGGTCCGATATGGTCGAAAGCGGGTATCAAGGGATGCGCATAACTGCCAGTTATAAAAATCCAATTGCGAAATTTAACACTTTATAACCGTTCAAAAGTTATTTGAGAAAACAGACGCTTTCAATGCCATCTTAACACGGATTTCGCATCACCGAATTCATCAAGTTATTAAAACAAAACACTTAACCAAAAGTTATATAATAATTTAAATGCTCACTTCGGATAATTTTTTCATAAAAATTAATAAAGTGCAATGAATTTAAATAAAGTGTCCAAGTCGAACATATTTTCAAATTGTACTCAAGTTGTTAAAAAAGCAAGCTAACTGAAAAAGGTGTCGAATTTTATATCCGATGGCTGAAAGGATTAGCGAAATCAGTAATGCCAAATCCTTTATTAGGCTCCAGTGGGTTTAAATTCTCCTATGAAAGATTCTCTGGTCATGCTTAAGTTGCGTATATCTTCAGCACCTATGAGAAGGGATTGAAAAATCACCAACTATCATTTGCTGAACTATAAAATAGCGTCTGAAATCTTAATTTGATTTTCACACTTCATCATTCAACACTCAAGTTTCCCGGTTTAACATTCCTAAGTTGGCGGCCCTATCCCCAACTAGTCCCTTGGAGTGAATCACATTGGATATAGCCTATCAACCATGTTGAAATATGAGCAAAACGTGACGGGCTCCTATTACAAATGTGAATACGTAGGCACATATGTATATTTACCAGGTGAGGTTTTGTCCTTCGCAAGAACACTCAAAGTGGTGAAGCAAAAACTTTCTCAAGACAGTCGAGCAAATGACCGGGTGTTTTACTAGCCTAACGTGGAGGATAGTCGAACTAGTCTGAAAATGAAGGCGGTTGTCCATAATGGGATCTTATATCATAAGGCCGGAAACAAAAACTATTGAGATCAATGTATCGAACACAAACGCCCGCAAATTTTGATCTACCTTTTAAACTTTATCCACGTCCTTGAAAGTTTAAATTATGTAATTGCGCCAAGGATTATACGTAATTTCACCATGTGTTACGCAATGATATCCACTTAGACTGCTTTTGATTTCGAGGGCGGCATCCTTGGCCGAATAGTCATCCCTAACGTTTCAAGGCGTTTTTTGGTGTAGTTCGAAAGCATATGGCGACAAAAACATCCGTCAGAAAGTCTTCGGAGCTACACCTGGAGCTTCTAGGAAAGTAACGTCGACGAAGGTATGAGTTCAGAAGTCGCAGTGCTATGGCTTATGTGCTAGCATATGGTATAAGGGCCAGGATGCGTAGTAGCGACTGGTGGTCGGGATTGCTACTGTTCGCACGTCGGGAATTGTAGCTCTTAAAAGCAGCCGAAAAAACGAGAGTCATGTCTATTAGTAGATATGGATAGCAACCGTAAGTCGCCTTTATGCGTGACCAGCTTGTAGCCACAATGATTTAAAGAAATTGTGCCTACGACGGGTATTAGAGTTAGCCCAGAACATCTCCTTCAGTGAAACTACGCTAGAAAAGTGTGACCATGTGTGTGCATTTCCCCCTCTCTCTGCAAGGAGCTACTCCAAAATTTTTGAACGACCCACGAGATTTTGAGGTAAAAACCGCGGATCTTTCCGAATGGCCGAAACGTCGATTTCCTTGAATACATATAAACATAACCTTTCCAAATATTATTTTTTTTTAGTTTTCGCTTTAAAAGCCTCCCAGATCTTCATCCTCAAGTTAATGAAATTGTTCCAGATCGTCAAACATACCTTTCACGTCAGCAGAATGTTTCCATATTCATTATTTGTGTACAATGTGATACTCTGAAGTCCAGTCATTCAATTCAGAGGTGAACGCCGGTCACTTAATCGGCGACGGCGGCGCTCAGTGGGCTGGATTTGGCTTTCAGTGGACTTAGGGAAATGACAAAAATATTAGTTAATAACACAAGACTTTGATGGGGATCGATTTTAAGTCTCATTACATGACGTTTTTATATATGAGCATTATTTCATAAAGTCTTAAACAAAAAAGTTATAGCAAATAAAATATTTTATGTATGGGAAAAGATCACATTTTTACCGTTAACTCATTTTCCTCACATTTCCTCAAAACTTCATTAATTTATTTATATATTTTTTGTTTAGTATTGCGAATGACTTTAATTTTAAACAAAAATATTTTTTTCTTGTTTTTTGTTTTTTTTGTGGTGTTTTTTAATGTTAGTATTGCGAATCACTTTTTAATTCTGGGTAATGTTTAAAAAAAAATTTGATAATTCATATTATGCATTTAATTTTTTTATATTGAATTTGCATTTAACAATCCAAAAAAGGTCAAATCAAAAATTTAGCTTATTCCACCTTGTTCGTTAATTTTTTTTTATATGATGCTTACTATTCCAGCTTGTTCGTTAGTACCAAAAGAGTAATTAAAGAAATCTCCAAATATACATATAGGTATATGACCAAAAAAAAACTACATTTTTATTATTTTAAGTAAATGTTGCGTTTCATATGTAGTATGTATATTTCGTACCCAATTAAATTGAGAAACTAAATATTTAGTTTTCTGTATCATAGTCGAGGTTTTGCGGTAGGAGTAGTAGAGATTTCACTTCTTCGGATATTTCCTCATGCTTACTAGGTAATTTCGATCTCCTCGATGAAATAAATGGGTCAGAAGTAACTAACAAATTATTTAAAATGTCCTCATTTGTGGCTTTGCGGCTAATTTTTCTTGCATGGTCTCGACGATATGCTCTAAAATCTTTATTTCTGGATTCAGCGGCTTCTTGGACAACTTTCCGATAGGAATGGAACCAAATGCTCTATTATTGAAGCTCCGTGTACTAAAATTTATGTACACTTGAAGGCATGTAATACCATTCATATAGTTCGACGTTAGCTCGAATGGTTTCTCTGGCGTACATGTTGAACTTTTGTACATTTGTTGGACACCCACATGAAAGTGCCCCTAATATTATAGAGAATCTTTGAATGAGATTTTCACTAACACCAGTTATAGAGGCGGTAGTTTTAATGTCAACGAAAAATCGTCTAGCGGTATTTCCATCATTCGTTGTACCGTGCCCTTGCTTTACCACGTCTACCAATAAACCAGTCTAAATAGTAAAAATTATTTTAGTGAAGCCAAAATTGCTGGAAATTGGAAAAAATACCTAGATGTACACATATGCTCGTTAGAGTATGTCGATATGAAACCCGGTTACTAAAAGTGTCACAACTTTTTAAATTAGGTTTTACGAAAAAATGTTATATAACAATAAATTATGGAAAAAGATCACAGAATACGAAAATGTACATTAAAGTCCTGAGTCCCAAATTTTCAATTTCGTTCCACTGTGCGGCGTGGCCGGCGAGCCGAGAAAGTGATCGGCGTAAACCTCTAATAGCGAGTAGCGAAGAAGATTTAATAATGAGCTATACGTAGGCGTTAACATGGTCCAGCGAATTAAAACACAGCGGCTACGCTGGCTAGGCAATGCTTTGCGAATGGAAGATGATGCTGCGGATTGGTACTCGCCTATGAAAGCAGAGGAAGAGAGCGGCCCCCACTTATCTAAACGATCAGAAGGAAGCATATTTAAATTCCTTAGTGTGACCAAATGGCGCCAGTTAGCAGAGAAATTAAGCGCCTTGAGGTCCGTCGATCATCCCGAGATTTAGATCAGAAAACTCCAATATTTACATTATGATAACAGTTCTCGAATTTTGCAACCTAATTAGAATTCAAATTTGGATTCAAAACGTCGAAATATCAATTTAAGAAAATCATAACTCTTTCCAGCAGAACACCCTTAACATACATACATACATCATAATTTGTTATAATCTAAATATAATATAATAATATATTCCATAAAGTATTTTCTGAACAAATTTTGACGGAAAAGATTAGTCTCGATTTTTTTTGGAAAGCTTACTTTGTATTTCTCATTTTTTTGTTGGGTATTATTTTCACATTTATAATTTATTAAATAATAAAAAAATACTACGTATACGTACCAGTACCTGTCTTTTAAGATGGTTCGAGAAGGTTTGCGTGTAAATAGTTAGTTTTGAGTGAAAGCACGAGCTTGTTGTTTCTAGCCTTATGGTGGAGCATCACAAAAAGGATCCCGATTTGGATTCAAAACATTACTACTACGTTCGAGGAAATGTACAGAATATTTCATTTTGGCAGCTAGAATAGTCCCAAACCTGCTTTACGCCCACTGACTCCTTATAAGAAAACGTAAGAAGCCACACCCTCTTTTCCAGTATTAATATTTTCTCCTTGGTAATAACACTGTGCAACAGCCGGTTGGGTATTGGCCGAACCCACTTTTTTGTAGAGATTGAGGCTTAAGTAGACAAAGTTCTATCTCTATTTTTCGAAGTTAGCCTCCAAAAAATAGATATCGGCTTTCGAAGTTCGAATTCTACATTTCGAATTTTAATTTTTTTGTTAACGCGTTCAGCAAATTAAAAAAGTAAAAATGTGAAAATGTGGTCGTGGTCCGCCTTTTTCTTTTACTTGAATGCTGAATTCTTGTTTTGAAAAACTACAGTACGAGCAATTCCAGTGGAGAATATATGCAGACATGAAGTAGTAGCCACTATCATGGGACTATCTGACTTTTCACCTCGTATAACAGCTGTTTTACTAAATAAATATAAAATGTTCACATAAAGGAAAAGACGGACTACGACCACATTTTTACTTTTTTAATTTGCTGAAAGCGTTAACAAAAAAATAAAAATTCGAAATGTAGTATTTCGTGAGGCTAACTTCGAAAAACGGAGATAGTACTTTGTCTACTTAAGACTCAATCTCTACAAAAAAGTGGATTTGATCCAATACCCAGAAAATAAGTTGATTTCATCGCATAGTGTAATTGAAGCCAACTAAAAACACCAAGGAAAAGAACCCTTGCGGGTTAGTGGGTTTGGAATATACCCGGGACAGTACGCCGGTCGTAGCAAGCGACTTGAATACTTTCAAGGGGTTGTGTAGTGCAACCTTGAAGGAGTTGCCAGGGCAATTTATAGCTACTCCAACCCAATTTTCAACCTCACCTACCCGTGGCGAATCCTGTTTTTTAGTGTCCGAGGCTATGGCGATCCCAAGTTCCTCATGGATCTAGGGAGTGGGGGCGGAATGGCTTAGATGATTAAATGTGTTCATATCAAATCCTTCCCAAGATGGTCGGGCTTGTACCTTAATGGTGCTTGTTAGCGGAACGTACTGGATCTGTATCCAGCAAAGTAACCATCAACATCATAACACTCTCTTAACCTCCGTGGAGTTTCTTTATCGTTACAACAACAACAACAACAAACAATAAAACGCCAAGATTTACGAGGTCTCCTTTCATTTCCATGTCCGATGTTTTCGTTGATATTGGTGTATTCCTACTAGACAGTGACTCTCACGAAAGTGTGCTGGCGCACTTTTCGAAATGTTTTTCTTTTTGGCGATTCGATATACACTTAAAAACTTTCATAAAAATGTTTTAATTTGTTAAACAGTGTTTGGGAAGCACTACATGAGCCACTACATTAAGCCCTGGTTGCCACGCTGGCATAAGCATTAGTTCAAAGCATTAGTTTGATGTCGCTTCCTGCAGGGTAAGTTTGCTGCATTTAAATGGCCCGTACGTACATATGTATGTATGTATGAACATATGTTAATAAATATGTTAATGTTGAATAAAAAAAGAAAACAAATATTCTGTTAATGGCAATAAATGCAATTAGAAGCAATCGACACTTTTCAATGGTTGAGTGATATTTCCACACCTTTACGCTTACTTACGCACGCAGTTGATAGCCGAACAAATACCAACAAGCAGCCATCATCCAGTTACCAGTTATTGCAGCTGAGTAAACTCACCACACTGGAAATCACCCAACAAAATTTCCAGTATTGAGTGAGTAAAACACAGAGAGAAAATCTAAAGTAGTATTTGTGTGATAATTGTTAGACGACAATTTAACGGCGGTTTGAAAATGTGTGTGCAAGAGCGGCGGGTAGCAGTGTGTGTGCATGCGCCTGTGCTTATGTATTAGTGATTGTATCTGTGCGTTAACAATTTTCTCAGCATACTGTAAGGGGCGGTAACTTGTACCGTTCCAATTGTCTACCATTATCAGTGAATAAGTGAGCAAGTAAATTATTGAGATATTTTCTACTATCTGATGGATACTCAAAAAAATTATTGAATAAAATAAAATTAGAAAAAAATTAAAATGCCAGAAAACTTGAATGAGTGCCTGTATGCTTGTGGCTCTATGTGTGAGTGTGAAAGAGTAGAAAAAACTACGCCACAACCTAGATGTGGGTAAGCGAGAAAAGCACAGCAATACTTTGAATAATAAAAAAAAGCCTTTTGCTTAATTTGTTTTTAACTACACATTTATTTATTGCCGCTGTTTATTTTTGATGTTATTAAATTAGATGGATTTTAAGATCATTTTTTTATAATCCAAAGCTTGAAGCACTCTAATCGACGTAATAGCTACGGCAAATTGCTCAACATTCGTTTTTAATTTTAAATTAATTTTAAATTTTAAATTGTTTCTTTAATTTTCAGAACAATTTAAATTAAATATTTGTAAGTTCCAAGGTATTCACAAAGTAAACCTGAGACAAAATATAGAAGCGTTAAATAAGTTACTGCAAAATTTTCATGATCTTTAACATTTTACTTACTTATTTAATTGGCGTTTTAAACGGTTATGGCCGTCCAACAAGGCACTTCTTCGCTTTGCTAACTGGCGCCAATTGGTCACACCAAGGGAATTGAAGCTCAGCCTTAGATCTCTTCGGAGGTTATCGCGCCTTATGTACATATAAATAAATGCAGCAAACTTACCCTCCAGGAAGCGACATCAAACTAATCCTATGAACTAATTCTTATGCCAGCGTGGCAACCAGGGCTTAATGTAGTGGCTCATGCAATGCTTCCTAAACACTGTTTAGCAAATTATAACATTTTTATGAAATTTTTAAGTGTATATTGAATCGCCAAAAAGAAAAACATTTCGAAAATTGCGCCAGCACACTTTCGTGAGAGTCGCTGTCTAGTAGGAATACACCAATATCAACGAAAACATCGGACATGGAAATGAAAGGAGACCTCGTAAACCTTGGCGTGTGTAGGAAATGATTAAAGACGAAAAAATTGCGTTCTTTCATTCTCCCAACAAATCCACTTTGCTAAGGGGCGCTGAAATATCTGCTGAGCTTTTGCGTGTTGTCGACGGTGAGTATTGAAGAAGATTTAAAGATGAGTTTTACGAGCCTTATGTAGACACAGTGCTAGTTCCGATAGTTTCGATAGTTAAAATTCAGCAGACACACGGGATATGCGCTGTTTTGCTACCCAAATGCTGAAGACTATGGGTAAGGTTTATTGTTGTTGTTGTAGCGATAAAGAGACTCCGCGGAGGTTTTAGGGAGTGTTATTGATGTTGATGGTTACTTTGCTGGATATAGATCCAGTACGTTCCGCTAACAAGCACCATTAAGGTAAAAGCCCGACCATCTGGGAAGGATTTGATATGAACACATTTAATCATCTAGCCATTCCGCCCCACTCCCTAGTTCCATGAGGAACTTGGGATCGCCAGAGCCTCGGACGCTAAGGAAACAGGATTCGCCACGGGTAGGTGCGGTTGACAGTTGGGTTGGAGTAGCTATAAATTGCCCTGGCAACTCTACACTACAACTCTACACTGCACTACATAACCCCTTGAAGGTATACAAGTCGCTAAACCCCCTAATCCGCAGGGTTATTTTCCCTTGGTGTTTTTAAAAATCAACTTTTTTTCTGAGTATTGGACCGAACCCACTTTTTTGTAGAGTCTGAGGCTTAAGTAGACAAAGTATTATCTCCATTTTTCGAAGTTAGCTTCCAAAAAATAGATATCGGCTTCGAAGTTCGAAATTCTACATTTCGAATTTTTATTTTTTTTTGTTGTTAACGCGTTCAGCAAATTAAAAACTTAAAAATGTGATCGTATTCCGCTCTTTTCTCTTATTTGTATGTAAGCTGTCGCAACAACTTTTTTGGTTCATTTGACTATTAAAACGGTCAATTACGAATCAACGATTTGTGCGCAATTGAATCAACATCTTGTTGTGATGGATAAAGATTTACAGAAATTTCGGTTGAATTGACCCGTATTTCGGTTGATTTTGCTAGTCTTTTTCTTTCAGTGTACTTTCTTAGCCCGAGCGTCATCTTTCATTTGCATAACATGGCCTAAAGGTCGTACAGCTCAGCATTAAATTTTCTTCGGTACTCGCCGTCGCCAACGCATAGAGGTGCATAAATCTTTCGAAGAACTTTTACCTCGAAAACTCCCAGAGCAGGACGGGAACGATAAGTGATTTGAAGAGCATGATTTTCGTTTGCCGAGAGAGAACTTTATTTTTCAATTGCCTACCTAGGCCAAGAGTGATTCTTCGCTGGATTTCAGAGCTCATGTTGTTGTTAGTGTTGATGCTGGTTCCCAAATAAACGAAACTTGTGGATGCCAACAGTGACGTGGTTGCTAAGTTGCAAATGCGCCGACTCTTTGCTTGATGACAACAGGTGCTTCGTTTAGTCCTCAATCACCATCAAAACCTGTATTTTCCGCAGGAGCGTAGTGAGCAAGGGGGCATCTTGCACAGGGCGCTACTCACAGGGGGCGCCAAATGGTCCGCAAAGCAGAACTTCCTGGATAATTTATATTTTTATTATAACTGATTTCTGGAAAAAATTTTCCATATAAAAAATTCATACATACATATATCCAAAACACTTGCGACAGGTTGTGGAATAATTGGAAGCATATATCTTTTTTTCTCATCTTCAACATTACGATGGGAATTATTAAAAAATGCTTTAACAAAAACTGTCAAACATGAATCCCAAATTCGAGACTCTCTGTGAAGAAGCAATAGAAAAGGCGAAGTATCTTTGTGATAAATGGGAATGTGACATTTCTCGCGATATGAAGAGTGTTATCGATCGTCTCCAACAAGCAATGCGTACAAGATTTACACGACTAAATGACCATAATTTTAGATTTGGATTTCTCTTAGACGTTGGCAATTTGTTGAACAAGAATTTTATAATACAGATTTCGATGGAACAGAACTTTTTATCGAAATATGGAGAAGATGTTTTTTCAAAATTTGACTATCTCAGTATTACTAATTTATTTCATTGTAATAGATTGAATTATTTGAAATGTAAACTAGCTGGCAACCTTTAAGTTACCAAATATATACCCTGCAAAAATTGTTGGATTACGTGTTCCATTTTCTTCATGTTGGAGTACTCTAACAATACTCCTTTGCAATGCGTTTGCGGACCACCATCAGCCGATCATTGCTCGTTTTTTAACGACCGTGATCACGACACGATGACGATCGAACAGAGTTGCCAAAAGTAAAATATTGCATACAAATAACTGATAATAAAATTTACTATGGTAACTCTGATAAAATGCAATCGCGTAACTGGTTTTATGTATACATAGTATAGTATAGAGAAATATTCCATTTGAAAACCAAATCGTTTTAATTCCCATTTTTCACGGTTACTATTAAACATATATACGACACTTAATTCAAAAATATAATACTATAACATAATATTTACATATATCTACCAAATAAAATGCAAATACATACTACCTACACCCGAAGACAGACATACATATAGTTAAAAAACCAACCACCAAAATTGCAGATATTTAAAGCACGCGTAGGAGTACTTTGGCATATGATTCTCTGTGGGTGCTCCATGGAGTACTACAGTGAAAGTACTTTGGAAAGTACTCTCACGTATGTACTCTATGGAATACTCACATACAAAGCGAGAGTGGACTCACCTACTCCTCTCCTAGGACATCGCAATGTTAATTGGAGCACATTTTTTGTATGAATACAGATTAGTTTTGGAATACTCCTATACTCCCAAAGGAGTATTCCTTACATTATTTATGGAGTACTCGCGTTTTTTTGAAGGGTACTTCACCACAAATGCATCTCTGTTTAGTTGTCCTTTGCTCACCCCAGCTCTTCTTCTTTGTTCCCGTCATTCGCATATTCCGTTACTTCGAGCGTAATGAATTGATCTACAAAATTCCGTCATTGGGAAATTACCACGCCTAGCGAACGGACGGAGAAAGATACTGGGGGTAAGTAATGTGTCTAATTTATTGTCAATTGAATGTTAAATAACCTTTTTTCACATTAATTAACTTGATATAGCTTGAATCTTCTGGCAATTCATGTTCATCCCAAATCCAACTAAATTGCTACGCTACAATAATGATATTGTTGTTAAATATGTATTTGATCTACTTATAGATGATATTTCAGCCCATGATAAAAATATAAGAACGTAAAACCATTCCTTCTTCTCGGCGGCCATAACGATTTTTTGATTTTAAAAAAATTTTAAAATCTCTCTCAAAAGCTTTGTGGAAATGCCAAACCAAAGGATACAAACAAAAATTAAGGCATATTTGACCTTTACAAATGCCCCGATAAAAACTAAAAATAAAAATATGTAGATCGAAAATTTGGTTTGAAATTTTTTATTTTGGCTTTACAGTTTTTATACTCAGTTGAGGCAGAGCTCACAGAGTATATTAACTTTGATTGCATAACGGTTGGTTGTATAGGTATAAAAGAATCGAGATAGATATAGACTTCCATATATCAAAATCATCAGTATCGAAAAAAACTCGATTGAGCCATGTCCGTCCGTCCGTCCGTCCGTCTGACCGTTAACACGATAACTTGAGTAAATTTTGAGGTATCTTGATGAAATTTGGTATGTAGGTTCCTGGGCACTCATCTCAGATCGCTATTTAAAATGAACGATATCGGACAATAACCACGCCCACTTTTTCGATATCGAAAATTTCGAAAAATCGAAAAAGTGCGATAATTCCTTACCAAATACGGATAAAGCGATGAAACTTGGTAGATAAGTTGAACTTATGACGCAGAATAGAAAACTAGTAAAATTTTGGACAACGGGCGTGGCACCGCCCACTTTTAAAAGAAGGTAATTTAGAAGTTTTGCAAGCTGTAATTTGGCAGTCGTTGAAGATATCATGATGAAATTTGGCAGGAACGTTACTACTATTACTATATATGTGCTTAATAAAAATTAGCAAAATTGGATGAAGAACACGCCCACTTTTAAAAAAAAATTTTTTTTAATTCAAATTTTAACAAAAAATTTAATATCTTTACAGTATATAAGTAAATTATGTCAACATTCAACTCCAGTAATGATATGATGCAACAAAATACAAAAATAAAAGAAAATTTCAAAATGGGCGTGGCTCCGCCCTTTTTCATTTAATTTGTCTAGGATACTTTTAATGCCATAAGTCGAACAAAAATTTACCAATCCTTGTGAAATTTGGTAGAGGCTTAGATTCTAGGACGATAACTGTTTTCTGTGAAAAAGGGCGAAATCGGTTGAAGCCACGCCCAGTTTTTATTCACAGTCGACCGTCTGTCCTTCCGCTCGGCCGTTAACACGATAACTTGAGCAAAAATCGATATATCTTTACTAAACTCAGTTGACGTACTTATCTGAACTCACTTTGTATTGGTGTAAAAAATGGCCGAAATCCGACTATGACCACGCCCACTTTTTCGATATCGAAAATTACGAAAAATGAAAAAAATGCCATAATTATATACCAAATACGAAAAAAGGGATGAAACATGGTAATTGTATTGGTCTATTGACGCAAAATATAACTTTAGAAAAAAACCTGGTAAAATGGGTGTGACACCTACCATATTAAGTAGAAGAAAATGAAAAAGTTTTGCAGGGCGAAATCAAAAGCCCTTGGAATCTTGGAAGGAATACTGTTCGTGGTATTACATATATAAATAAATTAGCGGTACCCGACAGATGATGTTCTGGATCACCCTGGTCCACATTTTGGTCGATATCTCGAAAACGCCTTCACATATACAACTAAGGGCCACTCCCTTTTAAAACCCTCATTAATACCTTTAATTAGATACCCATATCGTACAAACAAATTCTAGAGTCACCCCTGGTCCACCTTTATGGCGATATCTTTCGAAAAGGCGTCCACCTATAGAACTAAGGCCCACGCCCTTTTAAAATACTCATTAACACCTTTCATTTGATACTCATATCGTACAAACAATTTCTAGAGTCACCCCTGGTCCACCTTTATGGCGATATCCCTAAATGGCGTCCATCTATAGAACTATGGCTCCACTTCCTCTTAAAATACTCTTTAATACCTTCCATTTGATACACATGTCATACAAACACATTCCAGGGTTACCCTAAGGTTCATTTTCCTACATGGTGATTTTCCCTTACTTTGTCTCCACAGCTCTCAACTGAGTATGTAATGTTCGGTTACACCCGAACTTAGCATTCCTTACTTGTTTTAGTTCGGTTTTATATATATATAATTTGTACGATTTAACCTTGCATGGTCAAAATTTGCTCATACCGGCATGCAGGTTACTTTCCATCATTAGGGATCTTGCAGCTCTTCGCAGCTGAAAGTTTCACCTAGTCCAACTGGGGAATACTAATTTGTGGAAGTTGAATTTTTTCCGTCACCTTTTTCCCCCACTTTGGCATTAAGTGGGACATCCCGATTTTGTTTTGATGACATGCAGAGAGCAGCGCACAATATATTTTCCTGTTTATCTCTACAGAACTAGGCGCGTAGTCTTTTTCTCATCGTCCATGTAGTTCTATTTTTGTTTTACAAATCCCTCGCCTGGGTTAATAGAACACTCAAGAAACTTTTAAATAAAATCCTTTAACGGAGGTCCAAGGAATCGAGCAGTTTTTAATATGGTTTTACCAAAAAGAAGTTGCTATTACAGATTTTTGTTCCACATTACAGACGAATAAATTATTTGTGCTGTACACCAGGCTGGGGCCATACATAGAAATCGAAGTTGGGGCAGAGTAACGCGCATATCCTTCGGAAGTGTGTATTCTTCAAATGCCGGCGCCCGACTTTGAAGGAAATCCAGATCTGCGTCGTGTTGCTCTGGATCTCTCACCAGGGGGTCAATTCCCTTACTGTGAAAAACTGAAAATGTACACTCATTGAAAACTCATTTGCACACACAATTTACACTTTAAATTTTCACCCGATTCTATAAATTATTGTGCACATTGTTTTGCTGAATCAGCGCTGAATTTAAAGTGCTTACGTCAGTGAGGCAATATTCATCAAACGCCATGAAAACCAAAAAGTTATTCTGCAACTGAATGTTTTGAATGTCACAATAGTGTACACTGGCTGCCAAGAAAACTCACGAAGTTTTTTATCAGTGAGTCTTTTTGTTCACAGGTTTTGCTTTACAGAGCCCCAGATCTCGTCATAGGGCTTATGCAGATGTCTTCTTATCTGCTTTGGAGGCGCAACTACATCAATCAATTGTCTCTTGGGATGCCTTGGTGCTCAGACGTCTTAAGAAGATATCCCGTTGCAGTTCTATGTGGGAAATTGGTAGCCCTGCAACTTCCTCCGTTGCAGCGATTTGAGTGATGCATCTTTGTGCATTGTAGGCAATTTCGCATGCATTTGTATTGAAGCAGAGACTGTGTTCGAACATCACAACCAAAAGTTGTTGGGGTTCCACAGTAGTAACGTTATGCCATCGCAGTGGCTGTCCAGTTGTGTGTTTTGTGCAAGTTTTAGCTCGAGAACAAAATGGCCGTATGTACAATAAATCAGTACCAAGTCCTGTGATTGAAAAATTTGAAGAGGCAAGGGATATAAAAAAATAATTTGCCCCGGACGCAAGAAACCCTCACTACGTCACTGCTTTTCCGCTTCTATTTTCATTTGGAGTAGGGACAGCTTACCGCGCTGGTGTTCAGGCCGATGATATCATGTCATTAGTATACGCCATCGCTCGCTTTATAGAATATTGTCCAAGAGCGGTTAAGTTCTGCAGCTAGTATAATTTTCTCCAGCATCAAATTAAAGAAATCACCCTCTCTGAAACCTCGTTTAGCCCCGAACGGCTCGTAGAGATCCTTCCCAATTCGGACTGAGCTGATGGTGTTGCTCAACATCATTTTGCACAGCCGTTTAGTTTTGCGGGGAAACTAAGTTCAAATATAGCGGCACATAGGCAGCTCTTTTCGATCTGCCTAAGGCGCCTTTAAAATCGACGAAGAGATGATGTGTGCCAATTAGTTTTCACGTTTTGCTTTCCAATATTTGGCTTATTGTGAAAACCTGGTCGATGGTTAATTTACCAGGTCTGAAGCTACACCGATAAAGTCCAATCAGCCGATTCACGTTGGGCTTCACTATTTCGCAGAAGACACTTGACACAACCGTATATGCGATATTAAGAACGCTGATTCCGCGATATTTGGCACAGTTTGCAGGATCCCCTTGCTTGTGAACTGGGCAAAGACAACTAGGTTCCAATCGTCGGGCATGCACTCGTCCGACGATATTTTGCAAAGAAGTCTGATGGTATGCGCCTTACCAGCTCCTCGACACCGTATTTGAATAGCTCCGCTTGCAATCCATCAGTGCCCGCGGCCTTACTGTGTTTTAATCTGCTTGTTTGTATCCATACTTCGTCATAATTGGGTGGGGGACATTCATTCCATCATCACCGATTGCGGGATGGGGTTCATCATATCTGTGTGGTAAATCGCTGTCTCTATTTAAGATAGCAGAGAAGTGTTCCTTCCATAATCTAAGTACTCTGTGGACATCGGCTACAAGGTCACCGTTTTCGTTCTAATAGCAGTTTGTCCAGGACTTTAATTTTTACCTAAGTTGAAGCTCGCGAAAAGTAACAACTTGCTCGAAACTCGACAGTAACCTTGTACTTCTTTAAACTTGTACTTTGTTAAACTGCATGAGCTAATAGAATAAAAAAATTCTAAATTTTCAAACGATGTTTTTTGGACATGATTTCTAGAAAAATATTTCAAAGTAGCGTTTCCAAAAAACTTTCGAAAACGGGTCTATCTGGATACAATTTTTTGTATTTAAGAATTATTCAACGGTCTAAGCTCTCTTGATTACTTGAAACAAAAAATAATTAATACTTGGCGCGGTATACCTCCGATGACACTAAGGCCGTCTTCTTTTCCGATTTGCGTAGTGCTACTTCTATCTTTTCCTATAAACTGGCAAGGTGGTACCTATATGTTCTATGCCGACTCCAAACAATACCTGCAAGGCAGATGAACTTTTTATGAGAAGTTTTTCATGGCAGAAATACATTCGAACTATTAAAACCTTCGCCTTCGCCGTTTTTGGCTCAGAAAAATAGTGAGTCAAAAGTTTAGCTGCTAGATATATCATTTGGTTCAATAATACTGTGCGACAGTGAAAATATATTCTTTTCGAGACAAATCTCAAGTTGTAAGTCTGGTATCAAAAACTGCGTACTTTGATTGAATATAATTTTTTCTATAAACAGCACAAAATATACTGAGCATTTAAATTCTTAGTACCTGGGAGACCGAGCTTTGCTCGGCAACGTTTCGTTGTGCTGGCAACGTTTCTTTTTTTAATTTCGAATAGGTGCCAACCTTAAATGGCAACCCTACTCAAAAATGTCCCTATTATAATGCGGAGTGAAATACCTTTCGTTTGATACCCATGTCGGCATATCTCATGCAATTTTTTTTAATTTCGAATAGGTGGCAACCCTAAACGGCAACCCTACTCAAAATGTCCCTATTGTAATGCGGAGTGAAATACCTTTCGTTTGATACCCATATCGGCATATCTCATGCAATTTTTTTTAATTTCGAATAGGTGGCAACCCCAAATGTCAACCCTATTCAAAAATGTCCCTATTGTAATTTGGAGTGAAATACCTTTCGTTTGATACCCATATCGGCATATCTCATGCAATATTTTTTTTAATTTCGAATAGGTGGCAACCTTGTGAAACATTCTGAGTGGCAACACCTAGGTAGAAAGGTGATACATTATCTCTGTGTCAAATTTCATTTAAATCGGTTGAGCCGTTCCCGAGATCGTTCGACTATACAAACAAACAAGAATTGCTCGTTTAAAGTTATAAGATTTATTATAAACAGCAGAAAATGTAACGAAAATTTCAATTTTATTAAATTTTCTATTTTGTGTAACCGTTTTATCTATTATTTTTTTTACAAGTGTATAGATATATAATACGTTATTTTAGAATAATACCCAGTCAATTCTGTTTTCAACTAGATAAAGCTCTGAAAAACATTTTTCGTTTTGCTTTTGTTTTCAACAATATCATATGAAAATACAATAAAAGAGCAGTTCAAATATCTACTTTGGTTTTTTTCCTATGAGTTCCATAAACTTCTGAAACCACATGAGTGCAATATAATATTTGGTGTTTACCTATACACGGCCGAAGTGGAGTATTTCAGTTGAATTTCAATGCATTTATTTCAATCGTCGAGTTTTGAACACGTAATTGACGACAGTTTCTTATCTTAATGGGAAACAAGAAGTTAAGAGCCCCGTTAAATATTCCCTTTGCGATGATAAATAATTTTTGTTCGTGGACTAAACAGAACTAAAGTTATAAGCCGATATATGGGTGCACCAATTGGTTGTTGATTCCTAGCTTCACGTTTTTTAGGCCCTATTGGGATGTATGAAGCATGTATTACTTTCAACAAGTAAAGTTTTATTAAGGACTATGTCATCAATGGCTTAGTGAGGGTGGATCCTATTTCCCCGGGCGCTACTCACAGCAGAATAATTTGTATTTTTATTATAACTTATTTTTGGAAACAATTTTCTATACTAATGCATGCATATATCTGGAACAATTACGACAGGTTGTGAAATAATTTAAAACATTTTTTTTTCTCACGTTCAGCGTTACGATGGGAATTATTAAAAATGCTTTAACAAAAACTGTCAAATGTGAATCTGAAAACACGATGAAGCGCCAGAATACAAGCGGTTACGTTATCGTCGATGGACTAGGGAATGTAGTAGAACCATTAGCAGAGGACACTAACACCATAAGTAACACCAGAAGCGAAGCTACAGTTTCTGTTGCAAAATATACTAAATTTTAGTTTCATAACAGTAGTTCATTTCTGGTATGAAATCTTAAGGAGAATCAATCAGATTACAAGATCCGGGGACTAATTTTAGGGAAGCGTATCATGATCTCAAAACATTAGGGACTGAACTATCCAAAATTTAAGACACTCTCTGTGAAGAAGCAAAAAAAAAGTCTCTCGAAGTCTCTTTGTGAAAAATGGGATATTGACATAGTAAAACGTGTAAGAAGGCACTGCCCGGAGAATCGGCTAGAGATATTGGTCTGTCCGCTAAATGTGAAATTTCTCGCTTTTTGAAAAGTGTTCTCGATCGTCTCCAACAAGAAATGCGTACAAGATTTACATGACTAAATGCCCTTAATTTTATATTTGGATTTCTCTTAGACTTTGGAATTTTTTGAAACAACAATAATAACGACTTAGAAAGAAATTTTAAGAACTTGGGCGAATTTTATAATACAGATTTCGATGGAACGCCACTTTTTATCGAAATATGTGACTAGCGTCAAAAAATATTTTCCCCGGGCGCAATAAAGCCGCACTACGCCACTGAATGTCATAGATACCAATCAAAGATACATATGTAAGTATGTCGTCCTCTAAGCCAAAAATCCAATTGGCTGGCTTATATGGCAGATATTAACGATATAGTTACTTGAACATTATTTTTTGATCAAACTTCTACAATTCGCCCATTACATTGGAATATATTTGGCGTACAAATAAGATTATTCATACATTTGTTCAGCATATATGTATGTACAGTAAAGCGTAGAATAATGTACTGAGTAAAAAAAAATTTTAAATGTGCTTCCGCACTCTTTTTGTGTTTTTTCTATGTTTTCCATATACATTCTCGATTTTCACTTTTGTACCCTGGAAAATACTAAAAGTGTAGTTATTTATTTACTCAGATAATATCATTCGTAATATCTGAATTCATTCTTTATTTTCTTTTTAATTTTTTTATGTATAGCTAGAATAAAGGGTGCCGATTTAAGGAAAGCGTCGATAAAAGTTGAACGTGGCCAGATAGGGTAATGACTTCTTCAAACGGATTATGTCCTGAGTGAATACCTTTAAAACATTGCATCACTCATTGAAACAATGTCAAATATATGTAGGTCATAAAGAAAAACTGATTTTGATGTTTTACAGGGTACTGGAAAAAATTTGCTTAATAAAATTTTTGATAGCTCCATTAAGTAAGTATTCGGCGCACGTATTCAACTTTCTTAGTGATATGCTCTACAGGTCCAAGCGTAAGATTTTTTTTCAGGACACATGACTTTTTACAAGCGTTCGGACCCAAAATGTATTTCGAGCTTATAAAATTAAGTTTTGGCAGTGGTTTCACGTCTACAAATTCAAGTCAAAAACTGCATTCGCTATCAAAATTTTGAGGATGCCAAAAGCGGGGACGTTCGAACGCTTTTGAAAAAAGCTATATATTCCACATTTACAATAAATTATGAAAAAAAAATTGGAACGTCAAATCGAACAACAGCCGAACAGGTTCATCACAATTTTTTGATGAACAAAAAACATCGCTAAAGAAATGAAATTGATGTTATTATAATCTTTGTATATTCTTTTATGAATCATTCATACAACATTTTTATGTGGCATAAAAGTTGTATACCACTTGTGGAAAATATTTGTTATTTCTTCGAATGGAGAACTGTGAATGTCGTTCATAAGAATAGAAAATTTTCTGATCCAATGCCTGCCGTTTTTATACTCAAAAGTGGGTATTTCCTTATGTGGTTATAATTTTCACATAGATTACGAAAACCCAAATATTTGTTAAATAGATAATTTGGTAATAATACGTAAGTTGATATATGACGTGAATACCCCCAATTGCATTGACAATTGTATTGAATATGTAGTACCCAGGGTCGTGGAGAGGGGGGGAGAGCAGCCATGTCAATTGCCCTGGGGCCCGGCAAGGCAAAGCAGTATTGACCGTACTCTAACTAGGATTTCATAGATACATACATATTTTGTTGCTACAAAAAATTATTTTTAATTGAAAATCACTAAACTAAAATCATAAGCATCCTATCAAATACTATGGGGCATAGTCATAGTCGAAATAAAATGTGATTTTAAGTTAGATAAAACGTTTTTGACACAATTTTATAAGCGCTATCTGTCAAAAATGCTTCAGCTAACAATATTCCCTTGGATAACTGCCGTCGGCAAGGGTATGGTAATGGCAGTAATATGAGCGGTCATTACAAAGGAGCGCAGAGTCATATCCTGAGAGATAACTCCCTGGCAATATTTGCACCTTATGCTTGTCATAGTTTAAATATATGTGGAGTGCAAGCTGCTGAATGTTGTGCAGAAGTCATCACATTTTTCGGTATTATGCAGAAATTTTATAATATCTTTAGCGCAAGCCCTCAGAGATGGGAAATTCTCAAGAAAAAAAACTATTTGCTCCTTGCACAGCATGTCACAAACACGATGGTCTGCTCGTGTGGATAGTGTGAAACCTTTCGCAAATCACATTCCCCAAATATTGAAAGTTATTGATGAAATCAAGCTTTTGAATCTGAGTTCAGAGACAGTAACGGATTTGAAAGGTATTGAAGCATATATGAGGGAAATTTGAGTGTATCCTCTTAGCCTCCATTTGACTCAAAGTGTTGACGGTAACCAACCATCGAAAACTGGTACTGCTAATCTAGAAATGCCAAACTGGACGTGGAAACAGAAAATATACGTAGCCTGATTGCTGTGTTGAAGAAGTTCAGGGATCAATGGTCGATCATGCTTTAAGAATGTAAGGTTCTGGCAGGAGTATAGGAGTTGTGAATACCTTCGCAGAGAAAAGAAGGAGGATAAGAAAGCGCCAGTTCGATGAATTACCTGGCGAATCACCTGAGTGTGATTCCGAAACTCAATTCAAACAGCAAGTTTTTTACGTTCTTTTGGACTGCTTGATTGGTAACATGACAAGACGTTTCGAAGCCGTAAATGACATCACGATTAAACTTACGGAAGATAGCTTGGAGGAAAGGCAGCGGCATTCTGCACGAGTTATGGCATCGATATTTCTACGGATCTAATAGATGAAACATTCATCTCAAAGCCATCCACTTACAAATTTGGGATGTGATTCACTGCCACCTTTTCAACTTCTGAACAAATTTCATGACTTGAAGATGGAAGTATTATTTCCTAACATCTGCATAGCATTAAGAATATTTTGCACACTTCCAGTCAGTGTGGCTGAAGGGGAGTGTTCTTTTAGTCTATTGTCCCGCGTGAAAAATTTTTTACGTTCTACTATGAGCCAAAATCGCTTGACAAGCCTTGGAACATTGGCGTTGGAGTCCAGCCTTGCTCGCAGCATTGGTTTTGAATCGGTTATTTCCATATTCGTAGACCAAAAAGCACGGAAGGTCTTCCTTGGCTGATTCAAGCTCTAAAATATACATATTTAGAAAAGGTTAATGTAAGCAAATCAAACAATGAAATCTAACATTTCATTTATGTAAAGTGCTCCAGTAAATCTTATTTTATATGAAATAAATTGACAATGTGAATAGAGAAATTATTGTATGTTATTTTATTGTTTTTATTGGATTGAGTTTATTTCTTAGAGGGCCCGTAAACGTGAACTGTTCCAGAGGCCCGGCTCGGCTCTCTGCGGCCCTGGTAGTACTACATACAGCAGCAAACAAAAAAATGCGATGACAGTTTTTATCAAATTTCGTAAATTAAATTCTTGCTCTTTTTATTGTTCATGTTCTAATAAAAAATGTTTTATGAATTTTGTACTGAAGCTTTGCATTCCAAAAACGTATTCGTTCAAAAAACTTTTAAGGATCCCTTTATTTAGAATTTAGTTTCCTTTTTTGAGTTTTAAAAGTCCGTGTCAAAAAATTGTCCTCGATGAAAGTTCAGGGGAATGCGCGATATCCATAGCATTTTTATAACGAATCATGCATCCTTTTATTTTTTGGACTTTTTTCAAAAATTTCCACAAATAAACGCAAAATTTGGACTTCTATTTTATAAGTTCGAAAATAAAAGTTAAATCCGGACTTCTATTTTTTTAGGACAAATAAAAGTCCGGCCCTAGAACTATGGAAGAGCCCATCCAAATGAAACGAATTTTTACCAGTAGATCCTTCTAAATGTCTAGATTTGAAAGCTGTATGGTCAGTTGGAAGTTTTTGTTATTAATACCAGAAATCTGCCTTAGATAAATTAAAACCAACTCCCGTAGTACAATATCTTTGCTATTCCGTAGTTTACTTGCACCTGTTTTTTCGTCATAAAGTTCGATCCAATTGAGATATTGCCCTGAAATTTGACACACCGCTTTCCGTTGAAACAACAAAGATTTTGTATTAAAAAAAATCGTTTCATTTGTATAAGCCGTTTCATAGTTATAGGGCCGGACTTTTATTCTGTTCTTAAAATTATAAGTCCGAAATAAACTTCTTTTTTCGGATTTTATAAAATAAAAGTCCGGATTTAAATGTGTCTTGCGGACAACAAAATTAAAAATTCAAAAATAATGTTTTTCTGAAGGACTTTATTATAAAAGGTAGAAACAGTTTTGGGTGCCTGCTATTACGAATATTTCGAGTGTTTTATTGGACTTCTATGAATTTTTTGATCAAATTTGGAATAATTTTCAGTTTTAGAACAAGTTATAGGTCTCTTGAAATTTGCAATAGTTTTTGACAAATTTGTTTCCGAAGAGTGTTTTACATTTTCGTAAATACAAATTATGAACATTTTCTTAATCTGAAAAACTTTTCAGATAAAATACTGTCAAAATTTTATAAAAACTTTCGAAAACCTGTTGAACTTTGGTGAACTAAAATTTATTGTGGTAAAAATTGCAAAGGCACACAAAAAAATTCAGAGAAGTCCATATAAAAAATTCGAAATTTTCGTGAAATTTTTTCAAGTTTTTCAAATTTTTTCGAAAACCTTTTTGAGAATACAAAATTCATAGACATTCTTTCTCAAAAGATCGAAATTAAAAAAGGATACTTTAAATTACGAATTTTGGCAATTGGCACTGCTATTTGCTGTGCGCTACAGCATGCAGCTACAATTGGAAAAGCGATTGGGGGTATTCACGTTTGCGTGAGTCAATTTGTATGGACGAAAGTTAACCGATATCGCGCCATCGATTTTTCGATAGGATTTGGGCTTGTATACCCTGTCCAACCAAAACTTCCGCTAAAAATGTTGTCGATAACAGTTAAAAAAATATATATTTTTGACTTTAAAATCAAAGTCAAAAAAGTCAAAGGGTGGAATTTCGCAGGCTCGAATTTTATTTTTTTTGGGTATGCGTAGTGGAACTTTTTTCCTGAGCCCAAATCCTATCGAAAAATCGATGGCGTGATATCGGTTAACTTTCGTCCATACAAATTGGCCCACGCTAATATAGGTACATACATTCTAAGTTGATAACAAGGTGACGTGAATACTCCCAATCGCTTTTCCAATCGATAAATCGACCTAGTCTCATGTATGTACATATATGTATGCTTTAAAATTATTTGCAACGTATTTTGTTTTTCTACTCTGGGTAAAATTTATAATCACATACGTAAGTAGAAAAAATGATAGCCGCGGTCACGTGAATATGAATCTATGAACAAATAAATAATTGTACAATTAGAGCTCGTAGAGTAATATATTATACAACAGATAAATTTATAGGCCAGGCTGACGTGAATAACCCATATCCATATTTTTTTAATATCTATATTTTTCTTTCTTTGTTTAATATCCAGTTGAAAGCCTTAGTATTTTTTAAATTATGTTGGTGGCGGTCTTCATAAAAATATTTTTTTTTAAATATGTACTCGGTTTTCTTGTAACTTTTTTATGAATATTTTAAACTTAGTTTTCTCACTTTGATTTGCAATTTCTTCAAAACACTACATCCTTAAATTTTTCTCATTTTCAGGTAGTAGTTTCCTTTTCATCTATTTTTTACCACACTTCACCAACCCACCCTACTCAATCCAACACAATCCCATACCAATGACAGTAGTCTCTCCAATTTTTATTAGTTGCACACAGCGCAAGCCAATTACAACAATGCGCTCTTTGCACCCAAGTGCAAGTGGAACACAACCATCACGTGCCACTCACAGCATATATAGCTAACACGCTCGCACTTTCAAACGTAACGCTATCATAGCTTTTTTTTATGTTGTTGCTACTATTGATAATGGATTTTGTAGTAGGGGTGTTGGTGTAATGAAATAAATGGACGTTTGCACTCATGTGACTGGTTGAATGTCTGTCTGCCTGCCTGTTTCTCTTACCGTTAGTGAGGTTTAGTGTGAGTGCATGAATGGCTCCCTGACTCGTTGACTTCTTGGTTGAGATGGTACACAAACGCACCTACACATATGCAAACACATGCATGCGTATATTATTTTGTTTGTGTTTTTGCTACCAATTCCTTTATGTGTGTTTGCTGAGTGAGGGGGAATCATAAACCGGCTCGCCGGTCGTCTCACTTAAATACTTTATGTATGTGCGAGCGTGTGTGTTTGTGTGTGGTTGTACACGTTTGCGTGGAGCGACAACGCTCGCTCAGGTTTTGTTTATACAAAGCGCTGCAATACTCAGCCGCTTTGAATTTATTGTGAGTAGATTTTCAGTTGTAGACCAGTCGTGATCTTAAGCAGATGTGTTTGTCGTAAAAAAGGCCGTTTAATCGTTTCAAAGCTCGCTAGCACTTAGATATTTTTTGATATCAAAGCGGGGAATAAAAATAAAAGACCAATTGGTAATGCATTGATATGCCGCGTTCGCGATAACAAAGTGAAATATAATTAAAAATAAAAGCAATAATTAATACTTTTGACTAATGAATATTTGTGTTGTTATTGTTTATTCAATGAGTGAGTGCGCGTATAATGGCATTGTAATTTATTGAAAATAATGAAGCCACTTTAATTGAAACAAACAAATTTTGCGAACAACTAAAAGTGACGGGGTGCATAAATAAAAAAAACAAAAAAAACAATTTTTGTTATAAAACTATAGTGAAGAAACACCTCGCCTGGCTGAAAACTAAATTCCTAAAGAGAAAAAAATGGAAACAGCCAAGCATGTTATTCGCAAAATTGTAAAACCCTCGCAGCCTAGGCTTTGCGCGCTTTCTAACTCACGCGCAGGTCCATAAAAACTTTCGCAGCTTGCGCCTCTAAAACACTACTTACAAAAGATTTTTTAGCAACCAGCATCTATCTCGTGTTTCCTTAAATTTCGGCACCTTTCTGTCCCTCATGTTAAAACTGTCACCAACAGGATGACAGTCACTGGTTTACGCACAAGCATGACAAGCCCGACGGTACCGCCGCAAACGGCGTCTGCTGCATTACCACCACAATGACTTTGACCAGTCCCAGTCCGATTGTTGTTAGTCCCGTCGCTGCGGCACATCTCATCGGCGGTAATTAGCAATAACAACAGCAGCAACTCTAATCGCAATATCAACACTGGCAGTCCTACATCACCCACCACACTTTTGCTTACGCATCAGCAACAACAAACGCTACAACAACACCTTCTACCGTTACACGCACAATCGCCCACAGTCATCACACGCATCAGCTAAATAATAAAACAAATCACGTTTAAGTAATTTTAGCGTTGCCTCGCTACTCGCTGATACGCGATCACCAGCGGCAGACTACGCTATCACCAACGCGCACACACAGCGCCGATACAATGCAAACGGAACCGCGAAATTATCCAGCAACAACAATATACCAGCCGTCACGCTATCACCGTTTCGCAAACGGTTCTTCGCCGTCATCACCAAATGCGCAGCAACATCACCCACACACTCCAACTCACACGCGCAACGGCCCACATCCGCATCCTCATGCACATGCGCATCCGCATGCACATTTTCCATTCTGCCGCTGTTGCACATCATGCCACTTACTGCATGCTGCAGCGCTGACACAACGCGCAACAACAACATGCTGCTGCAATGGCTGCCGCCGCTGCTGCGCAACAAGCTGCTGTAGCGCAGCGGCAAATAGCGGTAATGCGCATTTACATATGCCGCCGCAGCACATTACGTCATACGCTGAGCGGTGGTTCGGCGGCGGATGCGCCTACAAATCTAGTTACCAATGAAGCGGCTGCGAATCATCATAACAACCAACAACAACAACAAAATGCATCAGCGTCGCGTATCGGTTCACCTGCAATGTTGGTTAGTGGCGGTCCAAATGCCGCTGATACTTCATCGTCATCATCAGCGACTGCGTACTAGCAAAACATGAACGCCACTCGCCATTGGCAGTTCGATTGACTCTGAGTTGGAATATGATGATGATTATAATGATCAGGAGCATGATATTGAGCATGATCATGACGAGGAGGAGGACTCAATTGTCGATATTGAAGATATGAATGCTGATGATTCGCCGCGCTCATACACCTGATGGCATGGATAGCAGTAAATCGCCGGAAGCGCTTAGGAATCATATTGCGAATTCACCGCATCTTCTTTCACCAGCAGCGCTGGCCGCTTCAGGTCATGTGCCTATCAGGCCGACGCCGTTTAGTGCGTTAGCTGCAGCAGCGGTGGCGTGTGCGGGTATTGGTGCTGGTGTGCCATGGCCGGGTGCGCGACAAATGCCACCATTTGGACCGCCTGGTCTCTTTCCAGGACAAGGATTCGGTGGAGGTGGTAAGTAAGAAAAACTAAAGCATATTGACTAAAAAACAAGAAAATTGGGTACGAAAAGCCGTCCGTATAACTGACTAAGTAAAACTTAGCTCGAGAGAATCGTTCTATCAAAACTTAAATGGATTTCCATAGTTTGAATGAGTCGAAATCTGTGCGCTATAAAAAACAGTCGTGCAGGAGTGAATCCGGCAAGATAGGTCCATCAGATTTTAAATGAAACTGTCATTGGTCAAAAGAATAGCCTTTGTGAGCAAATCTACGTAAGTCTTTAACGTTTAAGACTTCGACAGGCCGTGATTTTTGATTCTATATAAAGTTAATACACGGAAAGAAATTATAATAGAAAAATAAACAAAGCGGGTTTGTTGTTTTTGAATTAACAGACAACCGATCTTCTTGTCAAGAGAACGAATTAGTTTAGTCATTTCAACAGTGGAGAAACGTTGGTCTCAAGTTGACTAAATGCTGTAAAATGACAGATTCGCATCCAACTTATTTTTCTGTTAAAAGAACTGGTTCGATTGGTGATTTCAAAAGCGAACAACTGTCAATATTATGCAAATTCATCAGTAAATTTTAAAGAGAAACTTACTCCTCATGACTATGGTGGCCACATAAATCTATGTCATATCAACAGCTTTCTTTGTTGCTCTAAGTTTACGGAAATCTGTTGTTTAAGCAGTTTTCGTAGAATTGTTTAACTTACCTATGATGAAAGTTTTGTTTTTGTTGATTTGACTGTTGTCAACATGGGTGAGATCTCCTCTGAGTTTTTGAAGTATAGTTCAAGAAAAGCATATTTCTTAATTCTAGAAACTATTCTAGCTTGCATGAATTTTTAGCGCTTCCTTGTAACTGAGCTTTCATTCGACGTGAAATATCACCGACGTCGCCTTAAAATTTTGTTCTAGCAAGCTTTTATCGCTGTTGTCGCCATTATAAAAAACACTGTGAATACTTAGAACTAGCTTTGTAATAAATAAAAAAAAGAAATACAAGGCGCAATAGCCTCCGAAGAAGTTCTAGGCAGAGCTGCTCTTTCAATTTGCATCGTGCTCCTTCTAATTTTTCCTACAAATTGACGGGACTTGATACCCACGGCCAGAAATACTCTCGGAGTGTTTTCCAAATCACTGCCGACGGGTGACCGCGCTTATAAAAACTTTTTTCTAATTGAAGAAACTTTTTCTAAAGTTTTTATGTGCCCAGTATCTGGGTGTGGTAGGCGGTTGCTATCACCAGTCGCGAAGGAAGAGTTTAAGCTTTGGTTCCTAAGGAATATTGGTCTACATGTATTAAGTAACATTTCATACTAACACTAGGCAACTCCACTTTGCTAATATTTCTCAAAGGCACCAGAAAGGTATTAGTGTTGATGCAACATGTTGCTAAACATTTACTCGGCTAAGGTTAAAACAATTACGGATGAACTGAGCATGGAGGGTTTGAAATGTTAATATGAAATGTTAAGCTTTGTACAGGGAACAAAATTTTATAGAACAACAAGTCGTCACTCTTCTAGATTTTTACAACACGACCAAAAACATCTTAACATCGCTTAAATGCGAATAACAAACAACGCAGACATACTAGACAATAAGTATTTTCGGCAAAGTGATATTTTCGAAGTCCGTTTTATAAAAAATACCATCGTTGCTCTGTTGCGAGAAAGACTTTTAATTTGCGGTACTGAATTATTAAGTACACTCAGAGAAAAAATCGTTCTAAAACGAACGAAACAAGTTCAAAATAAGAACATTCGAGGACAAAAGTCTGTTAAGTACGTTTTTTTTTAACTCGTGACCGATGAGCTTGTTTTAAGAACAGTTTTCCAAGCACACCGTTCGTATTTCATGACCAGTTTGGTAGTGATGTGTCACCTTCTGTGCTTATTTCAAGCACTATTTGTGCTTAAAATAAGATTTTTCGTTCTCACGCTTCGAGAACGACTTGTGGTCGATTTAACAGTTTTCGTTCTCAATTCAAGAACGGTTTTGGGCTTAATCATTGATGGGAGGGGAAAGTATTTTGTTCAATAGGTACCCATTTATTTTTTATTAATAATAATTTGTTTTGTCATAAATAAAAAATATTTATAAAAAAAATTTTTTTATATGTATTTAATTAGCGAGCTTTGCTCATATTGCTTTATACAATGGTTTTTGTAATTGAGCTCCCGAAAAGCTAGCTGATGGAGAAATGAAATTCAGAAACATGTCCTAGTAACCATCGCCGCTTGTAAACTTACAATTTTTTTCTAATATCATTAAAAAAGTTTTTTATTTTAGTTCAAAAAATTAAGAAAAAATGCATAATATGGATTTTTTCATATGTTTCTCTTACTGAGAAATTATTCTTATTTGGAGATGTAATCTGCACATTTCATAACAAGTTGAGAATTATCTGTGCATAGTGAATGGAAAAATAATTGAACGAAAATAAAAGTTAAAAAATTGCTTTAAAAAATTTTATAGTTTGACGGTCATCGGACTCGCGCCACGCGATCGCAACCGCAACATCGTAACCGCTTGCTCCAAATGTTGTATTTAACATTGTAGTACACATGAATTTTACCGTTTCTTTTTACTTCAACTTAATTTAAGAACATTGCTCTCATTAATAGACATTTGTTCATATTTTAAGACCTGCCGTTCTCTTTTCAAGAAAATGTTTGTCAGTTCAAGAACAGGTTGTTGTTTTGAAACAGATCGGTCGTGTTTCAAGAACAAAAAAGTAAGAACATGAAAATCTTGAATTGAGTCCGGTGGTGGTGGATTTTAGAACGGCATTTTTCTCTGAGTGTATTTTTAAAACCCATTTGTTAATGTCCAAGTAGAGTGCGTGGAGTACTGGAGTCTAATGCCAATTACGCTGATTCGAATCTTACCGGCGGAAAAATTATGAAAGCGTCAATCACACCTAGGTCGTCAATTCGTTACTCAATAATCCGTAGTTTTTTTTACGTATAATTTGTTTATATCTCCTGTTTTATTGTTTTATTCAAAATGTTGGCTAGTTTTGAAAAACGCAAAGGAAGTTCAATTTTTAAAACAAATTACAAAAATTCAATTGTTATTTTTGTTATTTTTGCCCCTAGGTGGCATTCTATGCATGTGAACATAATCGCACCAGTCGACACTTGTGAGTTATCTTATAATCTCTAAAACTATAATTTTGTATTACATCTGTTTACAATAAAACGGGGGCGATACATACTTTGCTGATATAAGTTATCGAACACACAATTTATAAAACCAAGCACAAATTAAAAACTACGGACAACATACTAACGAGCCATGTGGAAATAACGGGAAAATAATTTTCTCAAAACAAAAATAAAATTATTCGTTTTGTTGTGTTGATTTTCCGACAGGTTGGATAATTGATATATATTAGAACGATTTTTCCGCCATCCCTTGTCAAATTTGAAGAAAAATTACACTGATGATGACGCAACGCCGAAATCGGTTGTCTCTAACCAAATTTTACTATAAAACAACAAGAATTTGATAATTATTCTGCAGCTTACAAGGACATATAAATTTTAACAATCCAAAAATTAAATAACCAAGTTACACAATGTCGGCTTCAAGGATAAAAAAAAATATTATTAATGCCGAGACCCTCTTAAAATAAACTTCAAATTTACGGACTTTGCAACTTTCATTTCGTAAGGGTACCAACACAGTCTGGTCCCTATAGCTGATCGAATAAAAATTTTCCTCTTTTGCTTTACCTTAGGTGCCATCCCATAACCTCAAACATGTTTTAGCAATATATGTATAAGCTTACTTACTTCCTTAATTGGCCTAACCATTTAAACGGTTATGGCTGTCCAACAAGGCGCGCCAGTCGCTTCTTCTCTCTGCCAACTGGCGACAATTGGTCTCACCAAGGGAGTTTAAATCGTTTTCCACCTGGTCCTTCCAGCGGAGTGGGGGCCGCCCTCTTCCTCTGCTTCCATAGACGAGTTCCGATAGAAACACTTTCTTAGCCGGAGCGTCATCTTTCATTCGCATAGCATGCCTAGCCAGCGCAGCCGCTGCGTTTTAATTCGCTGGACTGTGTTGATCGCTGCGTAAAGCTCATCATTAAATCTTCTTCGGTACTCGCCGTCGCCAACGCATAGAGGTCATACATCTTTCGAAGAACTTTTCTCTCGAACACTCCTGAGCCACTTCATTTGATGTTGTCATGGTCCCTGCTTCTGCCCCATATAGCAGTACGGATACGATAAGTGACTTGTAGAGTATGATTCCGTTTGCCGAGAGAGGACTTTACTTTTTAGTTGCCTACCTAGTCCAAAGTAGCATTTATTGCCAAGAGTGATTCTTCGCTGGATTTAGAGCTGTGTTGTTGTTAGGGTAATGCTGGTTCCCAGTAACGAGTTTTTTACTATTTCGAAATTATGGCTGCCGTAGTGTGCAGTAGCGTGGTTGCAAAGGCGCGTATGCGCTGACTCTTTGCTCGATGAGAGCAGGTACTTCGTTTTGTCCTCATTCATCATCAAATCCGCGATATCCCTCAAAAACCTGACATATGTAGCAACAATAATTCGGACATTAGACGTATGTTGTTCAAAGACGTTAAATGCTTGAAAAAACGGCTTCTGGCAGCGAGCGGCATGCGATTCTGACGTATTTGTACCAGTACCACGACATCCTGGTCCTATGTATCGGAATTGCTCGTATTTTCTCCGTAACCCATTGCTGTTCTTTCAATATAACTTTGTTTAATTCGTCACGTTCCATTCCCATGATTGGATGCACCGACCTCGTATTGCTTAGTACTGTTACAACAACAACAGCATGCTTGTGCCATGAAATAATTTCTCATAAACATATGCAAAATGTTATGAAATGTGACAGACCACTACCTGGAAGAACGTAGACTAGCGTATGTCGCACTATAAGGGGCATGGGGGAGCTAACATGAAGCTCATAGAAGTCTAAAAGCCGTTTGCCGTGAAATCTGAAGGAGAGAAATATTTTAAAGGAAAATTTAAAAAAAGTGTCTGTCAGCCTACAGATATAGTCGCAGGGTCAAAGTCTTAGCACTTTTAAGCTGAAAGAAGCTTGGTTTTTATGCCAATACATAGTAAGGTGCAATTACCCCCTAATGGATACTTCCTCATTTCCTCCATTTGCATTAAAAAGCACACAAAAAATTTTAACTAAAAATATTATTCAATCAAAAATTTCAGAATTCACACAACATTTTAATGAATACTGTAAGAAATACCAATAAAAACCAGCAGCAGCAGCAGGACAGTGGCGTAGTGGGGTAAATTTGTATTTTTTTATAAACTGATTTCTGGACAATATTAATTTCTGAAAAAATTTTTCTGGAACACTTGCGACAGGTTGTGGAATAATTGAAAGTTATATGTCTTTTTTCTCACGTTCAGCGTTACGATGGGAATTATTAAAAAATGCTTTAACAAAAACTGTCAAATGTGAATCTGAAACACGATGAAGCGCCAGATACAAGCGGTTAGCGTTATCGTCGATGGGTTAGAGAATATAATAGACACAATTAGCAGAGGACACTTACACCACAAGTGACACCAAGGCGAGCTACAGTTCTGTTGCAAAATAGTCTAAATTTTAGTTTCATAACAGTAGTTCATTTCTGGTATGAATCTTAAGGAGAATCAATCGTTTGTAGCTCAGATTACAAGACCAGGGGATAAATTTTGAATAAGCGTATCTTGATCTTAAGTCATTATCGACTGAACTATTCGAAATTCGAGACACTCTCTGTGAAGAAGCAATAGAAAATGCGAAGTTTCGTTGTGGAAAATGGGATGATGTTAGTAAAACGTGTAAGAAGACGACGCAAAATGCCCGTAGAATCGGCTAGAGATATTGGTCTTTCCGCAGAATGTGAAATTTCTCGCGTTATGAAAGTGTGCTCCATCGTCTCCAAACAAGAAATACGTACAAGATTTACACGACTAAATGACCTTAATTTAAATTTGGATTTCTCTTAGACGTTGGAAATTTGTTAAACAAGGATAATACGACTTAGAAAGAAATTGTAAGAACTTATGTGAATTTATATACAGATTTCGATGGAACAGAACTTTTTATCGAAATATGTGACTGCAAAATATTGTGACGAATATTAGTGACACTAAGTGATACTCACATCATTAGTCTGATGCTAAGTAAATGAAGCCACAACAACAATAAAGCGCAGTCACTTGTATCTACATAAACGAATCAATCATTATGTCTACACATATATACGTACACGCAGCGGAGAGGGATGCACAAACACATGTATATATCTTATCTGAGATGCTCCCAAAGTCGTGCAATTATCTGTGGAAGTATCACTCACATATACACGCGCATATGAGAGCTATAACGTGCATCTGTAGTTATGTTATAGCTGGTAGCAAATTATAGAAATAGAAGCGCCTAGAAATATGTCAAAGAGGAAACCAAAAATGTATAAAGCAGGCAGCAGCTGAGGCACTACGAATTCGTTTGATTTAGCACGCTAGCTGTTGAGCAGTAGAAGTGTTATTTGAAGTTTTTATTGTGAAGTACTTTAATAAAGGCCATTTTGCATCCTGCGCTTCCAGTTTTTGATGTACCTGTTCCAAAATTCCTGCCGATATTTCAGTATATACGTGCCTCTTGTGCGCTTCCAATTGAGATACCATATATGTCCTTTTGGTCTTCCAGTTGAGATGACACTTGCGACGTCATTTCTGAAATACGTGCCTCCTGTGATTCCAGTTGGGATGCTAATCTGTCTTCTGTTCCAGTTGAGTTTCCATCTTGGATGCCATATCTGTCTTCTGTTCTTCCAGTTGAGTTTTCATCTTGGATGTTTTGTCATGTCGCCCTGTAATTCCAGTTGAGTTTCCATCTTGGATGTTATCTGTGTCGACATTTCTGAAATACGTGTTTCTTGTGTTTAAATCTTCTATGTTACTGTCGACGTTTGTGCAGATTATGGCAGCCAATATCACGTTCAAGTCTGTGCTGGTACTGTCCTGCGATGTTTCGTTTCTCTCTCAATTTTTGTTGTTGTCTCGTCCCCATCAGGATGAAAGACGTCATTGTCCACATTAATTCCTTCCGACTCCATAGCGTCTCGCAGCCGTGCTTGAAGTTCGATCTTATTGCGGTTGTATTCAATCCACGGGCTTCCAACTCCTTTTTCAGTTGCTGGATCCTTAATTCACTTAACTTCGCCATGTCCCTATTGTGCTCTGCAACTCTGGAATTTATTCAATAATTCCTCTTCTGACACCAATTGTAACGAATTTTGGAAAATTCCGATTATTTGCAACCTTCTACTAACGTTCGAATCACTAAACTGTTGAATAAATTACTCACTATTCAATAGTGCTAAATGGGCTTTATTAAAGTACTTCACAATACAACTTCACAATAACACTTCTACTGCTCAACAGATAGCCTGTTTAAATCAAACTGAATTCGTCGTGCCTCAGCTGCTGCTGCTTTTATACTTTTTTTGATTTCCTCGTTGTGACTGGCTGCTTTATTGTTGTTGTGGCTTCATTACTTAGCATCAGACTAGTGATGTGAGTATCACTTAGAGTCACTAATATTCGTCACAATATTACTTCGCAGCAGAAAAGAAATTGAACCTAAAACTTTCGTTGAATTACTTACTTTTATAATGTCGTATGGAAAGAGGTTTTTCCAAATTTTGCGAGTGGCACTTCAAAAACATCTTGACTATCTTAGCATCATTGCTAGCTGCGAACGTTCGTTCAGCAAATTAAACTGATTTTGACAAAAAAATATTTTCCCCGGGCGCAGAAAACCTCACTACGCCACTGCAGCAACAGGAGCAAGTGCACCAAAGAGTTGGCCATTAAAGCATTTACAATTATTTTCATGAATTTCTATAGATATTGTTGTTGTTATTGTTATTTTATTACACATTTAAATATTTGAAATTCTAAAAATACGAACGTTGTTGTCGCCATTAAGCTTTACCAGCCGCCAGCTGCAAAAAAGCACCACCCAAAGCCAAAGTAAAAGAGCGCATACCAGCAAAACCACACCAACAAAACAAAAAGTCCACCACCATTAGCGTAACAACAACAGCGGAAGAGCACATTACAACAACTTAAACATACACACCCATACATTTGGTATGTCGTAATGTAATTGGGATAAATATGTATGTGTGCTGGTTTGTTGGTTGATTGGGCGGCTCGACGCTGGATGACTGCAGGCTTATTGAGAAAAGTCACAGCGGTCGCGATTCATTTGGTAGTCCACGACGCGCATGGATTGTGCACTGCAAACAATTACAACTCATGTGTTTTTCGGCGTATTCGTATTTTATTGCTGTTTATTTCTTGTTTATACTTCATTGCTAATATCTGAAATGTCTGCAATATCAATTGGACTGCGCGCGGATTAACGTAAACGAGCAATTGCGCGCGGCTGATTGGAGTTAATATGTCAATTACGGTATGGGGGCTGAAAAACAACAACAACAACAGCAACAGCAAAACAAAAGCTCATATAATTGTTTCAAATATCTAGAGTGGCATTTGTATATTCCGTATGTACTATTGTAGACTGCAGTTCGTAACGCGTTTTTCCACTTTTGTCTCTGATGGCATTGTCCGCCGCCTTCGGCGCAACGCAGCCAGTCCAAATGCGTGCCAATTATCATATTAATGCAATAAAATGCCCATTTTGGTGTTTTCAACAAAAGCGCACATAAACATATGATATACACACAAACCTATACAGAAATTCAAATGTATGTTTATATTATTACTATTTTTGTTTTACAACATTTGGCTGATTGCTGCGTCAGCATGGCAGCTTTCTTCCGGTTCTTGAAATTAGCCGAGCGTACAGTTGAGCCCATGTTGATTTACGCTTCTCTCAGAGGAAATTGCATGGAATTAATCAAGCATTATTAGCATTTAAAAAATAAATCGTTAATTGTGTGTGTTGAAAAAATATCTGTTACTTAGTAAATCCATTTCTAGTTGCCAAGCTTTAAATTTTTGTTGTTATGTAATGTCTACTGATGAAACTCTTGAGGTGCTATATGCACAATTCACACTTGAAATATGTTGCAATGTTTTTTAAAAACATAGTAATGCAAATGAAACGTATTCTCAAAGGGGCGTCCGCAAGGTTCGCTACACGAAGCAACTTTAGTTCATTGGGTGGTGTCTATATCACAAATACTACACGAATGCCGTAAAGTATTTTTAAAATTGCATACTGATTTTGCAGCTAAAGTAGACATTTCACTAAAATATAATAGCAGTCAATAAGAGTTATGTTAAATCTTGCTATTTGTTGCGAAATTCCTTTTACTGTGACGGTAGATTCACACTCAAACGCATTATTCAAAGTTCCCAAACAAACGTATAAACTAGAGCTTCTCTGAAGAGAAAATGTTAAAATGGAAGATCTTGAATATGTGATTTTCAAATAACTCGAAAGGCTCTTAGCTATTTTATGGGAAGTCGTGGTGGAATCCGATATCAGATTAAGCTATTATCAGTTTCGTAACACATCCGCAAACGATTTCGTTCCATTAATGGAGCAGCTTTTTTGCATACTTGTTTTTTTCTTAAATGGAAGCTGCATAAGGAACTTCCGCTGGCAATTCTTTACAGCATTGACCGGACATTTTTAATAGTTGGAGTAAAGCGGTCTGATTTTTTAGTGCGAGCTTAGACTAACACTTTGGCCTCATAAACTTAGACGGGCATACAACTGATGTAACAACCTACCGAAGTGGCAGAGTTAAGTTCTAGTAACATTGCCAGCAGTTAAACTAGAACCCAGAACCACGCCTAAAACTCGCCATATGTGATTATACAACATTTCTTATCGAATAAACACGGTTAATTTGACTTTGCCTATTTCATGGTTAAGAGAAAGTGATCGCTAAATGACTCTTCACTATAAACACTTGTGCCTCTCTGCATTTGTCTAAATAAGCTCGCGTCCATTGTTGTTGTTGTTGTTGTAGCGATAAGGTTGCTCCCCGAAGGCCTTTGCCGGATACAGATCCGGTACGCTCCGATACCACAGCACCATTAAGGTGCTAGCCCGACCATCTCGGGAACGATTTATGTGTCCACATTAAACCTTCAGGCCATCCCCTCCCTCCCACCCCCCAAGTTCCATGAGGAGCTTGGGGTCGCCAGAGCCTCGTCTGTTAGTGAAACAGTATTCGCGCGGATAGGTGAGGTTGACAATTGGGTTTGGAGAAGCTATTATATTGCGGCTGGCAACCTGAAGGGTTGCGCTACACACACCTTGAATCTGGTATTTTAGTCGCCTCTTACGACAGGCATACCTACCGCGGGAATATTTTGACCCCCTAACCCGCTGGGGTAGCTCGGGTCCGTCGTATGCGTTTGCGATTCAATATCACCAGATCACACAGAAACTTAATTAATCATTTACTTTAATTTTAGTTTTTAAACCTGCAAAGTTACTGCGTTTTAAGCGTGTTTATACTACTATTAAAACAACTATATAAAAAATTTGGTTTTTAATTATATTTTTAGGACGAAATTTAACAGTCTTTCCTCAACATTTTTTATGTTTAGCAGGATACCACGACGATTTTCAGATATCCAGCTTTAAGCATTTCTAATATATCTTGGTTTTAATTTTAGCCAGATACTTGTAAATATAATTTTCGATGAAAAGTTTTAAATTGAAACCAAAAAGTTTTACTCGTACCGCGCTTTTAAACTCTTTTGTGTGGTCTATACTATGAGAGGAGAAACTTATTTTCAATATATTTGGATTTTATTCAATTTTAGTCCATTAGTTTGAAAAATTTTAAATTTTCTGGACTAAATTTAAACCAAAATGTTTCATATTCACAACAGTGACATTGCAGGTTTGTATTTAAAACCAAAAATGTTTGGTCATACACATAGTATATAGACTAAAAAGTTTAAGATTTAAACCAAAGTTTTCAACCATGTATTTTAACGAAATAATTTACTTTTTACACGCAACCACTTAATTTAGTTTTCAATTAACGACATCTGTCAGCGGTCTTAAATTTTTTTTACTTTCATAAAATATATTTAAATTGCAAAAGGCTCTGCTTCTCTCTGAATTGGAAGATAATTAAAAACAAATAATGACCGAGACTGGCTTCGCGCTGTGTCGAAGACTTCATACCTTTCATGAATGGGGCAGAACAATAATCTTATCCCGCTCGTAATCTCCAAATAATCGGATGTATAAGATAAGAAATATATAGTGAACAGATGTACATACCTAAACGATTTTAAAAGAATATAAATAAAAAATGGAAAACAAACCCCCTTATCTGAACGATCGGTTGTATATGGGATATATACTATGATATAGCTCCGATCAAAGTGGTCTCATGAGAAAATCTTCTATGATATATTAAAATATATATCACTGAGTTCACGTTTATATTTCTAAATTAAGGGAGAAATGGCCAAAAATCTTTCTATCTGAAAGATCGGTTGTATGGGATATACTATATATAGCTCCGATCAAAGTGATTTTTGCAGGATATCTTCTACGATATTTAGAATATATATCACCGAGTTTCACGTTTATACTTTCGTCTTATCTGAACGATCGGTTGTATGGGAGATATATGTTATAGTGGTCCGATCCTACCGGATCCGACATGTCTAATATAATACAAAAATACATCCTTGTGCCAAATTTCATTGAGATATTTCAAAATTTGGGGACTAGTTTGCCTTCAAACAGACAGACGGATGGACGGACGGACAGACAGACAGACGGACATGGCTATGTCACTCGTTCGTCGCCCTGATCAATTCGGTATACTTAATGGTGAGTCTTCTACATCTCAACGTTACAAACTCGACTAAAGTTATATACGATTTCATGTTCATGAAGGTATAAAAAACACACATGCAGCGTGTTTCATGAACGTTGTACTTAACCATGCGTCTGCTTTTTTACTCAAAAGTAATTTTATTTTTCAGTATATGCTGTATGATTTATTTATATATACTATAGCACTTTTTTACGCCAATAATCGTTTTTTGGTGTAAAACTGTTCAGTTTCAAATCAATTGGCAATATATTTCAATTCAAAATAATTTAAAAAATTAAGGTCACTATGAGGAATCTCTCAACCTATTTATAAAAATTGTAATAAAATATGGATCTAATGAGTACGTATGGCCACTGGTAAACATAGTCCTTCAAAGGATTCACTTCAGAGCTATGTGATTTAAAAATAGATTATGATCACGGATTTCGAGAATAAAAGCTTCTTAATATTTTAAGTTATCGAACTTTTTTTAGTCTCTTGCGTATAGGTGTATTGTTGGTCAAGTTGTGTCATCCGACATGTAGATATATATAAAACAACAAAGTAGATATCATTCTATAGGTACATCCATGTATAGTATGAGTACTAACGCTTTTTCAAGTTATAAATAAAATTTGACCAACGAACTTATCCGCTTAACGGGCACTCACCAAGTATAATAAATTCACTGAGGGAGAACGACCAACCATAACGCTGCCTGGGTATAAAAACCTTAATTGTATGCAAAGATATACGAACTTGTGCAGATGTATGATGCGTACACCACACAAAGGTGATAAAGACCGCACTAGTTTTTACTGCGTCCAACACTTTGTCAATAGCGCGTCGCGACGCCACAAAGCGCGTACAAGCGCATACATATACATACATTCAAATGTGGCACCTTCCGAGTAAGTGAGTGAGCGAAAACCCTTTTGAGTGGACAAGCAAAGGCTGTTGCAACATTCACAATAGTTATACTACATACATACATAAAAGTGCAGCCAGACATACATATTTAAAGGCGCTAGGCTCAAGCTGTCAAAGTTCATTCCAATTCAAAATGGTAGCAACTGCATTGAATAAAGAAAAACGTGTGTATTTAACATGCATTTGATTGTTGGTAGCTTTTTTGCTGCAGCAGCATAACTTTTTGTTTTTGCTTGCTTTTGTGAAAGTTCGATTGCAACCATAGATATTTGCGTCGCAATAGCACCATAGTTCCTGCCGTGGGGCCCTTTTCAAATGTTCGCACTCTACATGTCTCACTTTTTTATACCTTTCATGAACATGAAATGGTATACTAACTTTGGTCCGATGTTGTAACGTTGAGAAATATAGAAGATAGACTACCGAATTTATCAGGGCGACGAATTGACTTGATATAGCCATGTCCGTCTGTCCGTCCGTATGTCGGTTTGAACGCAAAACTAGTCCCTCAAATTTTGAGATATCTCAATGAAATTTGGCACAAGGATGTATTTTTGTATTATATTAGACATTTGTCGGATCAGGTAGGATCGGACCACTATAACATATATCTCCCATATAACCGATCGTTCAGATAAGACGATTTGGTCATCCTGCCGCGCAAATTTAGAAAGTATAAACGTGAAACTCGGTGATATATATTCTAATATATCTGAAAATTATCCTGACAAATTACTTTGATCGAGCTATATATAGTATATATCCCATACAACCGATCGTTCAGATAGAAAGATTTTTGGCCATTTCTCCCTTAATTTAGAAATTATAAACGTGAAACTTGGTGATATTATAATTTAATATATCATAGAACATTTTTCTGAAAAAGTCACTTTGATCGGAGCTATATATAGTATATATCCCATACAACCGATCATTCAGATGAAAGATTTTTGCCATTTCTCCCTTTAGTTTCAAATATAAAAAACGTTAAACTTGGTGATATTTATTCTAATATGTCAGAAGATTCCTGTAAAAATCATTTCGATCGGAGCTATATATAATATATATCCCATACAACTGATCGTTCAGTTAGATAGATTTTGGCCATTTCTCCCTTAATTTAGAAATATAAACGTGCACTTGGTGATATATAATTTAATATATCATAGAACATTTTCTGAAAAAGTCACTTTGATCGGAGCTATATATAGTATATATCACCATACAACGATCATGTGCATGATAGAAGCTTTTTGGCCATATTTCTGGCCGCTTGGAGTTCAATAATATTTCGAATTATGATAAAAACGTTTAAACACTTGTGATAGTTTATTCTAATATGTCTAGAGACGATTCCTGTAAAAAACAATCATTCGATCGGAGTGCTATATATACATATATATGCTATACCCAGATCGTTACAGAATAAGTTTTTGTGCCATTTTTACTTATATTTATCATTAAAAATCGTTTAGGTATGTAATTAAACATCTTAATCTTTTGCACGTTATATATTTTTTATCTTAGTCTCAGTCCGATATTGAGTATCATTAGCGAACGGGATAAGATTATGATGTTCTAAGCATCAAAATCGCATGGCGGTGACGAGGTATGAAGTGCTTCCGCAGCAGCGAGAACACTTGCCGCGTCCGTACTTGTTTATATTAATAACCTATATCGTTGCATGTAAAATGCTACCTATTTATGTAGTGTGTTTTTATTGTAATCTCGTATGCAAATGGTTATAGTCTATGATATGCTATTGATTTGCCAAATGCTCAACATGATGTTAGGCTTTAATTTGAAAGAACTGTCTAAATTGAAAGTTAGTACTAGTGCTTTAATTAAATTGCTATAAAGTTATAATTTATAGACACTGAGATACATTAGAAGCAGTCATCGTCGCAGGCTCTCTCTACAGATGGCCTGTGATTTTAATTAACATCACATGAAGGCAGAGAAGTTGTGGGTAATAATTTTGTTTCAGGGGCATTGGATATATAGTAAGAAAATGGTCATACTTTCTGGCAATGCTATGGCGCTGACCCATGTGTATGGATGGGGGCTAGTAGTGACTATGTCTTCCAACCGAGAGTTCCGCAGTTTGCATGCATATACATGTGGCAAGTAAACTTCGACAAATATAGCGAGGGTATTCGAAACTGGCACGTGAAAAGCGTAACGAATTCATTCGATCAACAGAACGCTGTGTGTGTTAAAATAATACCGGCGCTCCTCCTAAATCCTATGCAGAAAATTACAAGCCAGCGGAACAACCAAAAAAGCAGCTACTAGGTCATTTATATCGTTAATTAAATTCTTTTTGTATCTCTATTTAGAGTTTAACAAAAAACACTCCCAAAGTTTGTAAATCCTGTTTGCATTGCTGGGCAGCAAATATTCAAAATGTTTTTGAAAAATCGAGCATAATATTCGAAGCACTAAAAATATCGTACACCTTTTAATGTTAGCTGATCGCAGAGTGGTCGTCTGATAGAGCAATGACTGTGATACTCACAGTTGAGTCATGAGACTGCACAGAGTGATATTCAATCTTGATTGGTATAACATGATGTGTACAATATATAAAGGACTACGAGATAGATATAGACCTTCATAGTATCATAAATAATCAGTTAACTGGCAGAAAAAAGTTTGTGCGTTGAGCTCATGTCCGTCTTCATCCGTCCGTCCGTTCGTTATTACCCGCTATCTGAGTAATTTAGGATGGTGATCGACTTGTTGAGAATTTGGTATGTGGGAATTTGCTGGGCAGCTCTAGTCTCTAGGATCGTTATTTAGAGTGTGAAGCGATATCGACTATCACCACGCCCTCACTTTTTAGATATCGGAATTTCGAAAAATTATAAATGGCGATAATTCCTTACCAAATACGGATAAAGCGATGAAACTTGGTAGGTGAGTTCAACTTATGACGCAGAATAGAAAATCTAGAAAATTTTGGACACTGGGCGTGGCACCGCCCACTTTTGAAATGAAAGGTAATTTAAAAGTTTTGCAAGATGTAATTTGCAGTCAGTTGAAGATATCATGATGACATTTGGGAGACGTTACTCCTATTACTATATGTTGCTAATAAAAATTAGCAAAATCGGAGAACGAAAAACACGGCCACTTTATTTTTTTTAATGTCAAATTTTAACAAAAAATTTAATATATTTACAGTATATAAGTAAATTATGTTAACATTCACTCCAGTAATGATATGGTACAACAAAATACAAAAATAAAAGAAAAATTTCAAAATGGGCGTGGCTCCGCCCTTTTTCATTTAATTTGTCTAGGATATTTTATGCCATAAGTCGACAGAACAATTTACCAATCCTTGTGAAATTTGGTAGGGCTTAGATTCTAGGACGATAACTGTTTTCAGTGAAAACTCGGTTGAGCACGCCAGTTTTTATACACAGTCGACCGTCTGTCCTTCGCTCGGCCGTTAAGACGATAAATGAGCAAAATCGATATATCTGTACTAAACTCAGTTCACGTACTTATCTGAACTCACTTTGTATTGGTATAAAATATGGCCGAAACACTACTATGACCACGCCACTTTTTCGATATCAAAAATTACGAAAAATGAAAAAATGCGCATAATTCTATACCAAATACAAAAAGGGGAATAAACATGGTAATGGATGGTTTATTGATGCGAAATATAACTTTAGAAAAAATTTTGTAAAATGGGTGTGACTCCTACCATATTAGTAGAAGAAAGTGAAAAAGTTCTGCAGGGCGAAATCAAACGCCTTGGAATCTGGCAGGAATACTGTTCGTGGTATTACATATATAAATAAATAAGCGACAGATGATGTTCTGGGTCACCCTGGTCCACATTTTGGTCGATATCTCGAAAACGCCTTCACATATACACTAAAGGCCATCCCTTTGAAAGCATCATTAATACCTTTATTGGTACCCATGATCGTACAAACACATACAGAGTCACCCTGATCCACCTATAGACTAAGGCTCTTTTAAAGTACTATAACACCTTTCATTGATATCCATATCGTACAAACAAATTCTAGAGTCAGCCCTGGTCCACCTTTATGGCGATATCTCCTAATGGCGTCCACCTATAGAACTACGGCCCACTCACTCTTTAAATACTTTTAATACCTTCTCATTTGATACAATGTCATACAAACACGTCCAGGGTTACCCTAGGTTCATTTTCCTATAAGGTGATTTTACTATTTTGTCTCCATAGCTCTCAGCTGAGTATGTAATGTTCGGTTACACGCGCAACTTAGCAGTTCCTTACATTGTTGTTTGATTATAGGGAGAGTTCCAGGAGTTTGTGCAATGGTCTAGCATCATTTTATTTGCAAACCGAGTGTAATTTGAAAGCAAATTAGACACTGTCAACATACAAAAACAAAATATGCAAAGAAAACAGTAATTTATAAACGAAAGAAAGTTGTTCACGCTGCCGTAGGCATTTGTTTTCCCAAAAAGCTATAGGCGAACGTGTGCAACACCAAATATGTAGCAGAAAAATTCCTGAACTCCCTTTATCTATTTTCAAGCTTGAAACGCGATGATAAGCTTTAGCGTTTATCCATAGGTGAGAAACTCAAACCACTGGTTAACAATAAACCTACTGAATTGTCCTTGATGCGGCATTTGACACCGCCCTTAAGTCCGGAAACACATAGTTGCCTAGAGTTCGGGACCGATTCGCGAGGATTGGGCACCCCCAGAGGAAGTTTAGTAACCGATTGCTGCGTAAATGTGTGTGTTTGTCGTCTGCACTCTTAGTTTGCTGCTTGATGTTATGCTTAGCTCTTTCTATTTTCATCTGCTTGCCTTGCTGTTGTTGCTGTGTAAGCATATATTTACTAGCGGTATAGTGATATATCGAAATTGCTTATATTCGCCACATAATCTTGCACCCGCTATCAAAATTGCAGCCGAAATCTCAAAAGGTTTATGTAAATACCAAATTTTACGAAAACAACATTCAAGAAAGAATTAAACTTAAAGAAATGAATACGATTGCATCCAATTTCGCCCAGCACGTTCGAGTGCTGTACTAAACCCTTGAATTTAATTTTTCAACCTCGTTCAATGGAATTTTCGACTTACCCCTGACCCTTTAGACAAGTTAATGTCACATTAAATTTAAATTGTCCTTTAAGCCACATACCAACAAGTAAGAAGCGGCAATAAGTTCATCAAGGCTGACAGCAAAGTGCAAAATTTTCCTACAAACCCATCAACTGAGGATTACAAACAAACAACGATTGCTGCAGACATATATATATAAATACTTGTAGTTGTAATTTAGTTGCTGACATTGACAATGCAACTAATTCCTTTAAAATTGGATTTTCAAACAAATTTGAATGCCAACCACAAAAACAACATGAGAATTCGATGTGCAAGTAAATCGAGTGAGAAAGTCAGCGAGGCAAATGGAAAAAACAGGTGCAAGGTGGTTTTGAGTGTTGGCATTTCAGGTAGCCTCAAGTAGGATTAAAAAAAGTGGTAATAAGACAGTTACATAAATATAGATATATCTGGAAAAAGCGAGTAAAAAGCGCTGCAGCAAATCAGCAGCTTGTCAACTTTTTTCTTTTACCTATGCGCCATCTTTTGAACGGGCTTGTCGTCACTCACGAAAATTCAGCCGATGTTGTTGGCTTAATCTGCAACTTGCTGTTCTTTTGTTTCTATACCCAGCTTTGAAGAACTTCGTTTATAAATGCCCTATTTTCAGAACCTTAAATAAGCAATGCAAATATAAATGTAAGGCGCGATAACCTCGAAGAGATCTAAGGCCGAGCTTCTCTTCCAATTTGCGTCGTGCTCCTCTTTGATTTTCCCTACAAATTGGCCGGACGGGACCTACATGTTTTATGCGAGCTTTTCATGGCAGAAATACAATCGGAGCGCTTGCCAGACACTGCCGAGGGGCGACCCCGCTTAGAAAATTTTCTTCTAATTGAAAAATCGTATTTCTAAAATTTGATGTTGCTTTGCCCGGGAGTTGAACCCAGGGTGTGATAGGCGGAGCACGTTACCATCACACCACGGAGGCCGCCAATAAGCAATAAGCAATGCAATGAATCATAAAAATGAGTCGAAAATGACTACGAAGGCGAGAATTCGGAGCATTTTATGATGTTTTTAAAGGAATTCAGCAGATCGGTATAATATTCTCTTTATATTTAAGTTTCAGTACACCACCTCAAAAATATATTCTAGAGTCATTTATGTTTCATAGAAGAACTTTTTGCAGTCATATTGGAGCCTTTTTAGATCATTTAAAAATTTTAATTGGAGGCATATCGGCTGACTGAAATATCACCCTATCGCGGTTGCCAGTTCGAAAACGCCGTATATCATAATTACTGTGATTTAAACCCTATTTCAGAACTTCATTCACAAACGTTCTATTTACATTAATAATTTAACTAAAGCTATGTATGTTGTTCATGAATTTTTACGAAAATTTCCTCCCTTTTGTTTTAAGTTCTATGAATTTTTTGAGTATGCTGGGCTTCAAGTCAGCTTTTTTTGACAAGTTTTTCCCGAAAGTTTCTTAAGATTTTCCTGCAAACAAAGTGTGGATTTTTTTTTATATGGAAGAAAATTTTAAGCACCCTTGGGAAGATTTGCAAATTATTTGTAACGGCTTTGAAATTTGTTGCATGGTTTTAATTGCAAAATTCATTCAAGTTGTTTTTTAAACATTGAAAACGCAAAAAATTTAGTTGATGAATTAAAAAAATAGCCACTACTCTTTTTCTATTGGCTGAACGTCGGAGTTGCATTAGAAGCGGCCCAGCTCATAACTTTGGCGTATCATTTGAGCGTAATATATATTAAATATACGCTAAGATAGGGCATATTTTAACAGATTTTCGAAAAAAAAGCGTGATTTTCGTTTTTAAAAAGTTTGCTGAGATGGTTCGTTTTCGAAAAATCAGCCAAAATAGGTTGATATTCCACTCTGCAGTCGACATACGAGGGTGTTCAGTTTGATCTGTTTACAAGATATTTTGAGTGAACAAATATTTCATTCTCTCTACGAAGCTCATTCCCTCATGGCTCTGTAAACATCTAAGTAGATAAAAAGTTTGCTGCCAACAGCTTCAAAAAGCTCAAGCAGGAATTCTTTTCCACATCCGTTTTTCTGCACACTTCCGCTTTAGTTATTCGATAAGCTTTCCATTTAATTGAAAAAACGAAAGATACTTTAATATTAATCAAATTGATTTGAAATATATATTGATTCCCTTGTAATGTAAAAGTTGACAACTGGGTATATAACATACGTTTCCACATAAATTTAACATTTTTTTAAATTTTATTAAAGGGACTTCACTTCTTTCCACCGCCCATATATCCAATATCTATTTATCCATTTATTTTGTGTGATGTGTTGTTGTTTGCTATTTTTCTGTTTGCTATTTGTGCTGTGGCTGGATTAATGTCAGCGCTGCTGGTTGTCTGCTATACAACTAAAGTGCCGCCGGACAATTTCTGTTGTGTTCCTTTCCTCTTGAAAATATTCATGTGCGCCGCCAACTGTGCGTCCTTTGTGTGTGACAAGTGTGAGGTACTTAGAACCTCGGCAGGTCGCACGCTGCACATATCAGCTTGTGATAGAGACCAATTGGACATGGATATTTGAGGTAGTGGCAGTATGTCTCTGCGTTAGCAGCAGAGAACGTAGCGTAGCTGGAAGTTAGGCTCACAATGCTTCACATGTCAGATGACCATTTAAGATAAGCAAGATTAGGTGAGTTACAACAGACGCGCTACTGAAAATGTCGTAATTTGGCTACTGAATGTCACTGTAGCTCAATTTTTTTATTGCCGCTGCTGCTACCGCTCCTGCTTAACAGGTAGTTGAATGTGACAAATGGTTGACGGCCGGCAGCAACTACTGTCTTCATATCATTATGCGATTATAAGCGGTAACTTGTGGCTTATCGCAAAACGTGTTACACTTAATTTAGTCAAATTAAATGATAGTTTTGTTGTTGTCATTAATGTATCTATTACTATTACTTACATACTATACATGCTTTAACAAGACAATTAAGAGTTTATGAGATGTGGCCACACACATTGGGCAGCAATATTTTTGTGATCTTATAAACACATATATAACATTTTTCGGTTACACATTTACCTACTAACTTGAAGGCAACCCTAAAATTCCCTTAAAATTGAAAATATGTAAAGCCGTCAATAAAAGTATTCTACCTCTTTTTTCATCTGTTGAGGTAATAAAAAAATTGTCACATTGAGACAAAGAAAAATTGAAAAAGAAAAATCAACAAAAGTCATAAGACCATGCGGTAAAAATTTAATCAACGACAATGTTTTTCAAAAGCAATTTTTTGTATCTTTTGTTGGTAATTAAATAATTTCAGCTGGAATCTTTTTCATGAATAAGCCAAGCTAATTGGGAATTACAAATACATACACTTCAAATTCTTAAACATTGAAAAAATAATAAAATAAAATGAAATTGGAATGCAAAATTAAGGGAAAAAATTTGTAATTAAAAAGGAGTGTCCTTAAAATGTTTCCCAAATTATTAATAAAAAAAAGAGTGTCCTTAATTTTAAGCTGAATAGGTATGTAATTGGTTTTTAGATATTGGTTTAGGGTCAGTTGAGCTTGAAACATTTTCCAGAAGTTTGTTTTTCTTTCTACGTCTTGTCATGCTCTATAATTCCCTATTCCTGAGACATTTCCACTCTTACATTCCCTTTTTCATTTAGTCGATTCTTCTACACGAAAAAAGTAAATTTGTTAGGGCATACGAGATGTATTCGAAGTATTGCAACCTAAGAGATCGACTTGTAGAACACTAAGTAAACATAAGGCTTTTAAACGAATGTACATTAATCTCAAACGAGAAAATGGTAGCTCTCAAATAAAGAACTAGAAAGATTCTTATGTGAGTTCAATTACTCAAATAAGATCCATTAACTTTCCGATCCACTAGACTTGAAAATGATTTAAAGCATAATCTACTAATTATGTTCACACTAAATTTCATTAGATATAACGCTTACTGGGTATTTATATCCAAGCAAAACCGTCAAAGAAAAGTAAAATCAAGAAATAAACAGCTGATCACTAAAATTATGTTGCAGACTAGAACGCTTTATATTAGAAACCTTCAAATATTTTCCATGCCACCGTCATCAAAAGTATATGACTTATAGCTTTAGAGAAATCATCACACTACAACTGCTAATATATAAATATTGTAACTAGTATCTAGATATTAGCAAAAATTATTGAACTAAACATATTTTTATAAAAATACGTCATGTGATGGAGCAGTGAAACTTCAGAGGCGAGCCTAAATATATTTAAAAATACATCAGAGTATCTAAATAACTATATCGAAGGTATTACTTTGGGTGTTTCTACACGATTGTTATAGGAATATTTGAATGATTCAGTTAAGTCATGAGAACTGAAAAATGAACTATACAAAAGACGGATATACGGTTATGCTGAATATCACTTTATATATCGACAAGATATAAAACAGGAGCAAAATTTTTAACCAACGGGTTTTCAAAAGATAATGGTTGTACATTTTTTAAAGAAATGAAATAAAAACCATTTTTTTAATGCTAAATTACTAAAAAACATTGCAAGTTTAAAATGTAACTCCGCTACCGGAAAACGCCGTAATCGCTCCTCATAATTTTATTTAAAAACGCTCTCTTATAGAACTTGCTTCAATGGCGCTCTATCACGCATACATTTAACACATTTTGATTAGAGGTAATGCATTTATGATTCTGAATTATGACGCTTCTTAAGCAATCCTAGCTTGGACTTTTTTGTAAATGTTTTTTAGATAGGGCGTTTACGAACTGGCTGCCAAGTTAAGTTATATTCGAACTAGCGCCCATATGATCGGTTTGTATTTTTTTATTATCTGATTTTCTGCGTTCGGAGTTATAAAAGTCGGATTGGCTTGGAATCAAAACTGGAAACATGTTTGCAGGTTGAAAAGTTCATAACACAACATTGTTCTAATAGAAAATCTTGATGTCGCAGTCAACGGTTGCTCAAAACTGGAAACCTTTTATCAAATCATAGCTGTTAGTTGCATTTATGATGATATATATTTCAAGATTTCTATTCAACGACAAATTTACTTTCAGAATTTAGAATCACTATAGACAAACCATACTAGTTTATGGAAGAATTTGTTCGTATTCGGTGAGTATTTTGCTAATAAAAATAGATGTGTTTTTTAAATGTATAGACTCATAGACACAAACTTTTCTGTCATAGCGTATAACGCATACAAATTTAATTGGAGAATAGTGGAGGACACACTTTTTGGTAATAGTTTTATGGCGCAACATTCAGAAGTGTAGATAAAGTTATGCAATGAGCAGTACATATAAATTTAGTGCATTGTATATACATGTAAAAAACAAAGCTAAGATTAAATCCTGATCCTCTAGCAATACATAATATTGTGATAAGTTATACGACGATACAAAAACTGCATGTGCAACTAGTCTTGATCTCATGGAATCCAACAAAACTATGCGAAATAGCAAACCGTTGAACACCAATCAATTGTATCGATTATTTAAAGATTTTAACAGTTTAAAACAATTCACTTAATAGATCTTGTACAAACTACTAAAATTAACATACAAACATTTATGATATTAAATATTAAAATATATAATAAAATAAAAAACATATCATCATCGCTTATACATATATACGTAGCTATTTAATTGTACGTTAAACTATTTTTCTGCTTCATAGCAATTTCAAGTTTTGCGTTTTAAACTGTAATTACCGCATACAAAAATCAACAGCAATAATAAAATGGTAACAATATAATCATAACAATAAAAGAAAAACGGCAATGATTATAATATGCAGCCATTAAAAATGAAGAAAGAATAAAGTAAGTTGAAGAAAAGCAAATATAATAAGACAATAGAAGCAAAAAGCAAACCAAATTAGTTTCTGCAGCGACATATGCCGCAGCAAAGAGCAATAACAAATAATAATAATAGGAATAATAATGGTTGCTACAGCAATAGCAACATAAACGAAGGCGATACAGCAACAGATGTATAAAGGAAAGCGCGATGCCAACTAAACAATAAATTTACAATACTTTGTCAGTGTTTCTACATTTTTTCTGTTTTTTCTCTCTGGTTTTACTGTAACTGCGAGTGAGCTGTAAGAAGTGACAAGGGTTGGGTAATGCTTGCAGCGCGCGCTAAGTTTTGTTTGCTGTTTTGCATGGAGGGTGTGTCTTAAAAATTGCTTTTGCTGTTGCAATTTGTTGTTGTTATTGCTTTGTTGTTGTCGACTGGCTGACTAACCGTCTTATGGCGGACACATGACATTTTTCATATAGATGCGTTTAACACTATATCACACCACGATGTTGGCGTTTGTAAATATGAAGGAACTCAGACTTCGCACTGAAGTTTATTACGCCTTGCCCATTCACATACAAATTTCGCGAAGCACTGTACAAACATCTCCCTATACACAAAATTACTTGCTAACATATTTTGTATCGTAAGTGATGTTATATTTCAGTTTTAATGCGAAAATGTTAGAAAATTTACCACCAGTGGGAAATAATTTCACTGCAAGTGTGCCAACACCCTTATAGCCAAGCAAATGAAAATTCTTCTTCTATGATTGCTTGGAACAAAATTTGGGAGATGGCTACTTTCATATCAGATGCGCCAGTGCCGCTCATTCTCCGTTCTCCATAAAAATACGTGCATCTACTCATAATGTATAAGCTTGTGTTAAAACTGCTTATGTGTCGGAGCTATTACTGTTTGACATGAATAGCTATTAGTAATGTATTATTCACACACACACCTACAAAGTTGTATTTGCGAACGTACAGGAGAATAGTAAAGTTGAAGACTGCTAGAGCGACATAAAGCAGCACATAACTCTCATCTAGCGTCGCGAGAGGGAGTGAATTTTTTGAATCCCCATAAACCCATCTGCGAGAGCTTGTTCGTATCGGATCAAGCTTTTCCAGGAAGACGAAGGGACTGGATGCCAGATTAGACTTCGGCCTACAGTCCATCGAGCTTAATTTCGTCTATGTACTGTTTACACTGAGTTTCCTTCTCAAATAATACGGTAGTCCCATCACTAACTCTCCCTCACACTCCTCTTCTACAGACTTACGTTGTCAGTATTAACATATCTACAGTTGTATGACTTGCAAAGCACGAAAAGCGCATGCAACTCGGCGATTAAGGTACCACTTTGTGCAATTGAACCAAAATTGTGCTTTTCTTATTTGCTTACGTGGGTATGATAGAAATTAATTGGGCTAACTATTTTTAGTCTCAAGTTATGGAATGATAAACATCTAGTTTACAGAGTTCTAATAGTATAATCAGCTGCATCGGATGTTATGAATAGTTAATAGCTCTTCTTATTACCCAGTATCGAAATCATATTAGAACTGTTCATTGCGAGTATCGGCTTATCGCGAGCGATTTTTCTATATCTCGCTGTTGTTCGAGATAAATCGTAATCAGTGAAATTGTGAGGGGTTGAAAGATTCAAGTTGGTTTGTTTAGTGAAATGTATGAAATATGACTTATAAAAATACCGCCAAGCACCTTTGTCACTGGCGTGAATTGACTGAATCACTGTCCTTTTCATACGATTTTGGTCCCAAATAAAAATGTGTGTGGCAACGTGCGCTATATTTTTAGAACGAAATATTGTACTAGTTTTTCCTTTTTTCGTCGCCACCATACCATCAAAAGAAAACAATAAAATTACTACCAAATGACTTTGATAGCTTATAAATATGCAAAAAGTTGAAGCAAAATAAAAGATGTGATGGTGGCAGATTATGCTGCTAACTCTAGTTATTTGACGATGGCTATGTAGCATAATTGTGTTGTACTTGCTGTTGTTGTGCATGATGGCGTCTCAACAACTTCTGGCGTTTGTTTGCTGTAATTTATTTCTTTTTTGTGGTATTTGATAAAATTGTTGATTTTGAGTGTTGACTGTTTGGTGCTGGTGACGCGTTGGCGCATCTAATTGCCGCTCTGGTGACTGCCGGCTGACGATGGCATCGTGGCAGGCATTGTTTGTTTTAAATTTTTCTCCTTTTTATTTCGCTTTTACGAAGACGCCAGAAATTAATAATATTTACATTTTGCACGCCATCTGCATAACAATTACAGTAGTTCTAACAAATAATAGCATGTAACCAAATACCTGCAACTATACGCTCAACTACATTCTGGCATGTCATAGCTTGATTGGGTACTAAAGGCTTGATTACACAGCTCAACAATGCGATTTAAGTAGCTTATTCTGAATGAACTTCAAAATAAGCATAGCTAATTGCTAAGTTTCTAGAGAATCAGAAGAATTTTCTAAGATTAAGTTTTGGAAATGACAGTTTATATCATTCAAAATAGTGGTTAATGTACTCTTGCTTTAGTCATCGATTCTCGCAGTTCTGCATTTGAGTTCTCGTCGTTTATTCTTCTTAAAAGAACCGCTACTTTTATAACAAAGTCTACTTAGTCATGTTTTCAAATTTATGCAGTTATTCCCAAAACATTTTCAACTCTTAAAAAAAGTACAAACATTTTTTCTGTGGCTTGTCCAAAAATTTGAAAATCTTTAGAGCAAGGAATTTTGAATCCAATGAATGTCAAAATTTAAGTGAAACTATGTTTTTGCATATCAGCAAATAATTTCGTTGATATCGATTAGTTGGGAATATTTTCGGCATTATAGTGTTTCAATAGTTGTTCTTCGTCAGCTCAAAGCATAACGTCCAAAGAAACAGATGTAGACTGAATGCGAAAACTTTTAACATAAATAATTGACAAACAAATTAATACAAACAAATTTCGCTAAAATGAAAAAAAATATTTTGTGTATGTATTTATATGTTATTAAGAAGATAATGAAAAAATGTATTTAAAGAAAAAATCAATAAAAAAGATTTAAGAACTTTGAAAATATTTTTATTATTTACCAATTATTGCCAATTTTAGAAAATAGCACAAAAATTGGTAAATTAAAAAAGTATTTTATTTTTATTTTGTCTTGTGTTTGTGTATAAGTTTGAAAAAAATTTCAAATAAAAATTATTAAAAAAAACACAATAAAAGTAAAATTATTTGTTTTGCTTGGGGCGTTAGTATTTAGAATAATTAAAATTTTGTTTTTTGTGTTCGTATTTAAATTATTAAGTAAATAATGAAAAAATTATTTTAGAAAAAAACAATAAAGAAAAAAATAAAATCAGCGATATGTAATTTAGAGCCAATTTTAGAAAATAGGAAAAAATCCGGTAATTAAAAAAGTATTTTATTTTTATGTTTTTGTCTATAAGTTTTGATAGTCAAATAAAAATTATTACCACATAAAAATACGATTATTTGTCTAGTTTTGGGCATTAGTATTTAGAATAATTAAATTTTATTGAGAACAAAGCTAGGCTTTAAATAAAACACTTGAATGTGGAATTTATTTTGGTTTATTTCTAATATTCCGACTTTAGTCTGAAGTCACCTCAGGACTGCAATTAACAAAAATACATAATTATTAGAAAACCAAAATGTATCAACAAACATTCACATATTCAAATGCTTTATTTAAAACCCGGCCTTGAGGCCCAATAGAAGTTTTAGTAACTTTTAAAATAAGTTTTAAGAATTTCAACATAAAATTAGTTAGTCAGAGCCAGTTTTAGAAAAAAAATTTCGCTTAAAAAAATTCATTTTTATTTTTTATATCTGTCTACAAGTTTTTGAAAGAATATAAACAAATTTATTTTATGAAAACAAGCAATAAAAATAACATTTTAAAATTTGAAAAATAAAATGAGTAAGTCGGTGCCGGCTTTGAAAAAAAAGTCTTTTTCGCTTAATAAAAAAAAATATTTTTCCTTTTTAAATATGTTTGCCTATAAGTTTTTAAAGGCATATTAAAAAAATGTATTTTAAAAAAAAAGTAACAATAAAATTTAAAAATGTGAAAGAGTAAATTAGTAAATCAGAAAAAAAATTCTTTTTCGCCTAAATTATATTTTTATTTATATATTTGTCTAGTAATGTTTTTAAAGCAATAAAATAAAATTTAAAAATTTGAAAAATAAAATGAGCGATATGTTAGACAGAGCCAATTTTAGAATAAAAACATGATAAAAGATTTTAAGGACTACCTTTATATAAATGGGCCAAAAACTAGACGGCAATTTGCCTTTAATACAGACACAGTCTTGTTGAATTTTGACCAAAAACCTTTAACAATAGTTCTCGCAAAATTTCCATTTTAAATAAATTTCTGTATATCTCGATGCGTGCGCCACCTAGCGCATTTTTTCACTTGCATTGTAATGTCTCCCTGATCGGAATTATGTTCTAAGTAGCAAGTGTCTAGCTCAACAGGAAGTTACCGAAAAACACTTTTCCGTGGGTCAAAAATTCGTATGGAAATGAGGGGACAAACATGAAAGCGACTTAATATTAAGGTAGGAAAATAAAAAAAAGTTTCAAGGTTCGATTCGAGCGCAAGACCAGAAACAATAATTTTTTTTTCTAATGATAATGGTGTTTTTTTTTATAGTTTTCTATGATGAAGATTTTATTTAGTTTTTGAAATAGTAAGTAGAAAATTGTTCAGACAACCTACCATAGCTGCGCAGATAGATCCATTTCGAAGGTGCTAAGCGTTCATCATCAGTACCCTTTAGGCACGCCTGCGCTAACCAGTAAGCTATACATCGGTGGTTTGTTTGACTGATAATTGCTACTTCTGTTCCTTCTTACCAACTATATTTAATCAGCGTTGCGCCATCTGTTCCAAATCACTGATAATGTTGGATTTGTTATTGTCAATTACGTTTTTGACATCCCAATCTTAAATCTTAAATCAATGCGAATTTTAATGGGCTATGTTGTGAGACCATTCTACCCTATTCTGTGAATTCTCTAAACAAAATTTGAAAGTTATGTGCAGAATTTTGGAATACCAATTTGAGGAAATACTAAAAGTAGAAATCGAAGATTGTTACATGCAATAAACCGAAAAAACGTAAAGCAGCCGATAACTACTTGAGGGGAGAAATTTACATTCAAGACCTACCGCTTCTCTTACTTCGGATGCTGTGTGATCAGGTTCACCTGTCAAATTCAGCCAAAAAATAAGCGAAGTCTCCATAAATTTGAGCATATTTTTGTATTAATAAAAGAATGGGATATTCCACTGTAGACCTTACGCTGTGCCTTCCCAGCTAAAGTCTAAATTTAGAACTGAATCGGAAAGGAGGATATTAAGTGCCAGATCTCAAATTTTGACATTTCAAGAACGACTTCTGGGAGATAATCATTACTTGTTCTCTTGTAAAAATATTTAATAAGTTAAGATTTCGGAATGCAATGAGTTTTGGGGTTGAAATTGAACACAAAAATATTTTGGAAATTTTATTATGAAAAAAAATGGTATATATTCATTGTGACTAACTTAGTGAAGCTAGTATATAGACATTAGTTTGTATATGTCGGCTTTAGCCTTGCACGCCAGCAATGAATGCTGCCAACACTCGCCGCTCAATCATGAAGAAAAATGTTGTGCCAAATAAAATTTATTTGCATTAAATCAGCATATAAAACCATATTAGTCGCTTACACCCATTTGCATACCAAACTAACATGCCACAACAACAACAAAAAACACAGAAAAAGCACAAAGTCAGCAAAATATGTTGCTCATAGAGGGAGGGGCAAACAAACTTATGACGAAAAGGAGCAATACCGAGTCGTTGATATATAAAGTAGCAAATGTAAGATTGGTTTGTCGTTACTATTGCTGAAAAAGTACAACTACAAATTCAATTACAAAAACAAATGCAAATATTTTACTTGCGTGCATTTGTATTTAGATATGTATGTAAGTACATACCGGCAACGGAATACATTTTTATTCGCAACAACATGGCTGTCTTGCTGTCTGACTGTCGGACAGAATGAATGCCGACTGGTCAGCAACTCTTTCGCGCATAATTTGCATTGCAGGCAATTCGTACTTTGGCTAATTTGATTTAAGATATTTGCTTAACCTTTGCGCTTATCTGCGAGCGGGTGTGGTAACAAATAAAATATTTAGCTACACATATACATGCACAGAACATATTCTCATTTCGCCTAATCGAAATGCAATTCACAGCAATAACAACAAATGTGGCAAATAACTTTGTGTAAATATGTATGTATAAACATTTGTTAGTATGTAAGCTGGTGCGTGCGCATTTGCATTTAATTAATTGAATTTTATTGTGAAAATGTAAGAAAAAATAAGCTTTTTGAGGTGTGTAAATGAATTTGTTATTTTTGTTTTACAGGTGCAACTATTTGTGGGCACTAATTTGTGTTATGGCTCGGCAGTAATTGTTGATTAGATGTTCTATGAAATGGAGCAAATAATCGAGTTTGCGCTAGATAAATATGATGATGGCACCCGTATATTTATACTATATGCAGAATGGCCCAAAACTGCTTTTAAATACTTCACACACGTATTTGTGGGACCAAAACCAACAAGAAATACTTGATATATTTTTTTGCGTTTCATACAGTTTTTACGAGAAATCGGTGCTCTAAACTCTCATGTCACTCATTCATTTCGGCAGATGGCCGGGGTATAGACTTTCTCATTATCTCTTAAGATAAAAATACTCGCGATGATCTGAAAATATTTCCGAAAATTGGAAAAAACTAGATTTTACCGAAATTTGTGTATGCTTAGTCGTGGCTTTCTCACTGCAGTCGGAAAGTTCGGAAAATTTTACTGAGGAGACTAAGTTTGAGACATTGCTCTCAAAGATTTCAATTTATAGTAAGTGGCCTGCAAGAAATATATATGTATAAAACAAGTAAAGGTGTCTAAGTTCGGGTGTAACCGAACATTATATACTCAGCGTGAGCTTCAATTGTACATTTCATTCAGATAAATTATTTTTCTACATAACACGTGGCACCGCCCGTTTAAAACTAAATGTCTCCCCATTCCTCTTACAACAAAACTTGATAAGTTAAATATACATTGATTCAAAACGATTTTTCGCTAAGATATAGCTTATGATTTTCGTCTACAACTCTTTTAAAAATCTTTTATATAAAAGTGGGCGTGGTATTTAACCGATCTCGTCCATTTTTTCTAGAAATATTTTGTGCTATAGGGAAAATGTGTGTACCCATTTTGTTACGATCCGTTAATTTTCTTCGAGTTATGATTATCACAAGGGGGCGGTGCCACACCCATTTTAAAAAATGTTTTCAAATTTTTATCAAGAGTCTCAACATCAGTCCACACGTCAAATTTCAACATTTCTAGGTGTATTATTTACTAAATAATCAGGTTTTTGTGTTTCCAAAATGTTATATATATAAAAAGTGGGCGTGGTTATCATCCGATTTCGCTCATTTAAATACCAATCTATTCTGCGTCCAGATAAGCTCGTGTACCAATTGGTGAAGATATCTCAATATTTACTCAAGTTATCGTGTTAACGGACAGATGGACGGACGAACGGACATGTCTCAATCAAATTTTTTTCGATACTGATGATTTTGGATATGGAAGTCTATATCTATCTCGATTCCTTTATACCCGTACAACCAACCGTTACCCATTCAAAGTTAATATACTCTGTGTGCAAAGCACGCTGAGTATAAAAAAAAATTATCTTCAAGCTTACCACCGTAGAGGCGTTCTCTCCCTTTATATGTTTATAACATACGTTGTATAGGAAAGATTTTTTTATTATTTGGTATAAAAAAAGGAGAGTTACATACAAATACCTAAAAGGGAAGCTAAAATAATTAAGCTAAAAGAATTAGAACTTAATATTGCTATTGAAAAACCCTGAAAAGCGTTGGCAGTACTTGAAATAGCTCATTAGTGAATAAAGCGCGCGTTTGAAGCAAGTATGCAAAATTGTTTATTCCCCATTGTCATGCTCATGCTATTTGTATCAACGATTTAGTTTTTTTTAGGATCCTCTATTATTTCTTCGGGTAAACATTTTGCTAAGAGATAGAAATCCTCCTGCTTTTACCGAACTCCAGAACCACCTGAAGGATTAAAAGTTCCTAAAAATTGTTCCTAGGTAAATTTTACTTCACATAACACTAACCAATGGTTGCCTCAACGTTGTTTACACAGTATATAAGTGTCGTTCTCACTTCAATCGAAAGACTTCACTCACTATTCTGTTTCTCTGAACTTTTATATCGAAATCCATAAGTTTACAATGGCAATACTTTATTCGCGACACTGGCGCCATCTGACAAGTAGCAAATTTCCAACTTTTGTTGCACGCAAGGCATAATACGAAGAATTCGACATTCGCTTTGGCTAAGGGTGCCATCACAATTTGCAAGTGAAAATATTTTCCCACTTGTTGGTACCTTTTTCTAGCATTTTTCACAGTTAAAAACTGCAATTTAACAAATGAATAGGACAAACAAAATATGTGAGCAAGTCTTTTCTTGTATAGTGAGAATGTTCATAACAGTGCTTCGCGAAATTTTGTATGTGAACGCATCTACATATATGAAAAATTTCATTGTGGCTCGACCATAAGTAGGCAACTGTCAAACTATTTCTAAAAATTATAATAAGTTATGGATCTAACGAGTACTTATTGTCTTTAGTTCACATATGTCATTTATCCGATCTATCAGTACAGAGCTATTCTGAGTTTCGATCATGAATACTAAAAATAATACGGGCCCTGATTCGAAAACGCTTTATCTCAGCCAATTATTAAAAAATGCCTCTTTATCACAAATTTCGTTGCCAAAACTAAACACATTTTCAGCTACTATAGAATGTTTTTATAACAAATTCTGAGATAGGTCGGTTTTTATTTATTGCTTACCTAACTGTAATCTTCACTTGACAGTAGAAGGCTTTCTTTATTTGACTAATCTTTCGACAAATCGAGAGTCGCCGATTTTTTTTCTAGAATTATAAATGGTGGTATTGTCATTCCTGCATAGAAGCACGTACAAAAGAGAAAGTTTTCTTTTTAAATCCATTTTTTTCCTGTTATAAAAAGAATTGACATTAAATATTTTTGATTTTAATCTAATTGTAGCAAAATTTAAGAACTCAGTATTTTTATACCTTTCATGAAAATGAAATGGTATATTAATTTTGCACGAATCTCAAATTGTAAGTCCTTAAAATAGAATAGATAGATCCACCAATAAACATATCGAAATGATCAGGATGAAGAGACAAGCTGGTGGACTATGGTGAGCCGGATGGTGGATCGATTTCCGTGCAACCAAAGGTTGGTGAAAACCGATACACGTCAACAATTAATAAGGTGGTGACTTCCGGTGAAACGGGAGTTATTTACTGAAGCCAATTTATTCGGTGGTGGATGGGGAGATGACTCACCAATGTCGGAGGGAAACTGTGAGGTGGAAATTAGATCTCCTCACTCACTACTCCCTGGACACACAAAAAGGAAGCGACCAAAGTCGCCCACTTCGATCAGGATCGAAAGTACCAGACAAGGTAATGGTATCCGCTCACACGCATGGGGTGCGGATCTTACCTTGCTGATGGTTGCGCTCTCGCTAATCATGAAATGCAGATTATTTGTACTTAAGTAGAAGTGGGTATGAAAAGGTTGAGAATTAAACGCCGTCTTAGCTCGCTTGCAGCCAGCTGTTACAGTGGTGGCGTATGTAATAGGGACAGTGCATTGGTTACAATGGGGCGCATGTAGAAAATACTTGTAATGCAGGTAAAACGGCATTACAATATGTAAACTAGGTCTTAGAAAATCATTCATCCAAACTCAATAAAGTAGTTGTGCAGAAAGAATAGATTTGGTTTAAAAGTCTCACCAAAGACTTGTTTGTGGATTACCATAAATTTTCAAATATTTTGAATTGTTACTAACACTGTCGTTTTATTTTGTTATTTGTTGCATTTGTATCAATTAAAATCGGTTTACACTTGACTCTCATTGACCCCTTATTACATATCTAACATTCATACATACCTAAAAGCATTACATAAAAAGTATTTAACATCTAATTAAAAATTAAATACAAGAAAATAAAACAAATTTGCAGTCGCATTAAAATGTTGTTGCCATTAAAATTTATTTGTGCAATTTTAAAATTAGTTATGAGACAATCACACGCGAATCACTAAACAACACAAAGTTGTTATACCATATCTATTATCTATAAACTGAATTTGTACATAAATTACATATCCATTAACGGCTGCAGCAAACACGGTGTCTGGAAAACACAAATGGAAGTTGTTTCTGTGTGTATTTATGTTTTTGTTTTATTTTTTTTACCTGAAACATGACTTTTGGGGCGCATACCACAGATTAACTCACATTAATTGCCACAAAGCTATTAGGAATTGTTGTATGTACAAATGTAGCGACAAGTGTTGTATCAATGTTTAAACATATGTATGTATGTAGGTGGGTAATAATTAATGCGCAGGGCCGAATTAACACTAAACGGGGCCCCAGGCAACCATCAATCTAGGGGGCCCTTTTTACGTCCGTTCCCTTCTTTTTGCGATTAAAAAATACAAACTTATATCTTTCATAAAAATTTTATTGATACAATGTAATAAAATTGTGACGAATATTAGTAACACTAAGTGATACTCACATCTCTAAGCCGATACTAAGCAGTGACTTGTATGCACATGAACAAATCAATCATTATGTCTACCCATATGTCCATACAAGCAGCTGAGAGCAACGCAAAAACACATGCATATATCTGAGATACTCCCAAAAGTAGGCAATAATTTGTACAAGTATCACTCACATATACACGCGCATATGAGAGGCTATAGGCGTGCATCTGTAGTTATAGCTGATAAGTTTATAGCTGATAAATAAGTAATAGATTCTAGAAATAGAAACGCCTAGAAGTATGCGAGCGACACAGCACAGAGTATAAAAGAGCGCCAGCTGAGCAATCAGAATCAGTTTGATTTAAGCAAGCTATCAGTTGCGAAGTATAAGTGTTATTTTCAAGTAGTCTAATAAAAACCATTTTGTCATTATTGAATAGTGAAGTTATTTATTCAACAGTTTAGTGAGCGAACGTTAGCAGAAGATTTGGAATAAGCGGAATTGCACTAAAATCGTTACAATATCAATAAAATTACTATTAACATTTTAAACATGTCGTTTTCTACATTTATTTTCGGCAAATTCATCAATTATATCATCAATATTGATTTTGTTCAATAAATCTGACTCAATGCAAAGTATACCTAACATCTCGAGTCGCTCTTGTCGCGTTGTAGCTCTTTCAGCAGCTTTGATTCTTTTAATTGCGAGTAGGATCGTTCGGCAGAACAATTTGTGATCATTAATGCTAAAAAAAATCCGAAAGCTATTTCTATGTTAGCAAATACACGGCTAATTGATCTTCCATTAGAATCTAATACAAATGAATATGAGTTTTTTGTGCATCAGTGTATCTGGAGTTCACGTAACTTTGGAATTGTTTCATTTCAATGAAAAATTCTTCCAAGTCTCTAGAATAAAAAATAACTAAGTTATTTATTGCTCGTAGAGGTCTCCATCACTTAGAGAACAGTTGATGAGAAATGCAAATCTCTATATATTTTCACTGTGAAGATTGTCGATGATTTCGAGGAAATCTTTTGTTCTAAAACCATCGCGAGGCGAAAATTCTACTTCTGGAGCATTTCCATCATTCGATTGTTTTTTTCTACGAGTACGTTTTACGATTTCTGTATAAACCAACACGAGGTAATAATTGTTTTGTATTTTCCTCGAAATCATTGAACTTTTCACGGAATGAAACTAAATCTCTCTTCTAACGATCCGTACAAAAAAGCACACGTTTTCAAATCTTCTTTTCACTTTGCAATGACTTACTCACTGAACGCATAGTAGTCAAAAAGAGTTGAAGGCTTCTACACGCTCTGTTCCAAAATAACCGAAATTTTCCAAAATAAAAACAAACACTGTACATTTTGAGATAATTCTTTTTTATTATTCAATATACTCTCCTTTCTCTTCGATACACTTCTTTGCACGCTAATACAATTTGTGAAATGAGTCGGAAATGTCATTTTTAGAAACCTTGTCTAGTTCGTCGGTCGTCGCCTTTTGAATGCGATCAATTGAGGTTTATTTATTTAAGTAAAAATTATTTTCAGTTTTGATTATATTTTTCTTTCAGTCTCCAGAATTTTATGTTTGTAAGAAAATTTTAGAAGCCTTTCATTTTTCGGGGCCCCCCTAAATCGGGGCCCAGGCAACTGCCTACTTCTAAATCCGACCCTGTTAATGCGTATGTGCATATACAAATATGTCTGTAATATGTAAGCGTTTAATAGAAAAACAATTAAGCAATGGTTACACAGCTTTTATTTTTGGCATGACAATATATGTATATTGTGAAAAAACAAGAACAACAACATATAATTACATATACATATCTACATACATGTTTACAAATATGTACAGCAACAATTAAAAAACAACCCAGACAAGCACTTGGGAGTCCATTTGCTATTGTATCTACCTAAGTAGTAAATGTACATTTTGAACAATCATTGACATATTGGGCACTGGTGGGCCACACAGCATCTTACACCAGTTAATAATAGCTAAACAACCGGCGGCTATAAAAACACATTTCGTTGCCTCACATACATATGTATATGTATGTATGCGCTCTTGTTAGTTGGTGCGATCGCTGCGATCCATTTTGGACGCCTTTTTTCGCCAAGTGTTTTTCGCATAGTTGCGCGCAAAACGACAAATTTGGTATTAATTAAAAAAGCAGCGAAGTTATGAAATCGTCCAACAACAATTACAAACACATACAACCGATCGTGCAAATTGTCGCTCGTCGATCACCTGCACGGATCGGTACAATTGTACAATAACGTATTGCATATTTGTAAAACTTACAGTGTATATTTTTGCTACTGCGAGTAGCGGGTAAAGTAAATTTGAGCTTAATGTTGTTGATTTTGGGCGAGAGCATAGTTTTTGAATTATCTCTGACTTATTTGATGATATAATTATCATCATCATTAATTGGCCCTTAACTGCCTAACCAAATTTTTCCGTTTCGTAGCAGACCAGCTATTCCTGTTTCCCGACACCAATTGGAGCACCAAAGGAGGTCAAGTCTTCATCCACCTGCCTCCCCCAACTCAGTGGAGTTCTCCCCCTTTCTATGCTTCCACACTGCGGTGTAAACTGAAATACTTTCTTGGCCGACGAGTGTTTCGCTCATTCGTATAACATGACCTACCCCGTGTAACTTTATGGTCTTTATGTGCTGCACTATCGTCATCGCAAAGCTCATACTACTCATCAATATACCTGATACTTATACCTTACAGATATTATACATTAAATTGATAATGCACGACATACACATCCTCAATGTCGTTTTCGTCTCGTTATATATTGAGGCTGTGACTTCGAAAAGTTCTAGAACTACCTCTATTCCACATTTGGCGCAATATCTCTTAAAATATATTTAAACGAAAAGCCTTTTCTCAATGATTTTAATCTTAGAAACGCAATCAGAGGTACTCATAAGCGATAAAATTAGCTCTGTATCGTATTCGGAATTTATCGTGGTCGCTGTTTTGGGTATCAGGACCCCAATGAGCTATAGACTTAAAATCCTCACAATACAAGGAGGATGAAAGTTGCACTAACATTGGTTACTCAGTGCTGAGTGCAGAAGCAAATGGACAAACACAAAGCAGATAGAGAGGCTGACATAAACTCTAGTCCGGAGTCGGCATTAAACACATATGTCCCATCCAGCCAAATTGTAAGAAAAACTAAAAAAAGCACGTCGCAAATTGGAAAAACAGTTCGGCTTAAATTTAAAGCTTTGAAAAAACTAACCAAGTACAGAGCGTTCTGAAAATAAGAATGAAACAATCCTGAATTAAGATCAGTTACCTAAACTACCGTAAATACATTGCATGAACGAAACAAACCGCTTTATGTCATCGCCAATTTTCGTTCTGATGATTTCACATCATTGGGGACAACTTTTTTGGTAATGTTTGAATCACTTCGGGAATAATTTTTGATTTTTTCTTAATTGGTTTATGTAATATTTCATAATTTTTGAAATATGTTAAGGAACAGTTCGGGATCATTTGAACGATTATTTCGGTATCATTGTCACCTAATCGCCATTTTTCTTTCTGATAACTGTTCGAACATTTGGAGACGTTTATTTAATAATTTTAGAATAATTTTGGGAATATTATGAGATCGTTTCGGGCCTATTTTGATTTTACTTTAGGTAATATTTCGAAATAATTTTGGAAACGTGTGAACGAACATTTCGGGATCTTTTGCACGACTTATTTCGGAATAATATTGGTAATATTTCGAAACTGACTGCTTGAGATCATTATGGAATAATCTGGAGCCAATTCGAGATGATATAATTTTTTATCGAAAAAATATGGATTTGCTACCCAAAAGTTATCGACTTGTTATCATTATTTCAAACTTACCAAATCGTTACTCTCTGAGAGAACCCGAAACCAGCAGCACTGGTATTTAGCAGTTCTTTAAAGAGAAGCCATTAAATAACTATTTTCATTGAAAATACCTTGAGAGATTCAGTTAATTTATACAAAACCTTAATAACACTGTGCCATATTCGGTAAGGCATTACTTTAGTTGTCTGTACCTACGAGTCTATTTGTTTTAATGAAGGCAACAAGTTTTAATAAAACTCACACTGTGCAACATATGCGGTTGGTGTTGCAAGTAAAATACTTGTATGGTTTGATAGGCCACTCGACAGCTTGCGCTCTATACGCGCATTCGATACCAAGATCGATATCTTACCAAATGCAGCTGATCCTGGCAGATCGTGTGACATAAACGCGATGCTATATATACTTAAACAGAGTTACAGGCATACATATGTACATTTTCACATTACTTATGAACATTATTAGTTAGATCGATCAAAAGATAGATTGGTTTCGTAGCAGCTGTGTTTTTGTTATTCTTACGAGCGTTTGACTCTCAGTCCCTGTTATGGTACATTTGTTGCATGCCACATTTTCAGTAATTTTGAGTGACGCACTGTTGGCTGTTCGACTGACGATTGACTGACTACCAACAACTGTGCTAAGGTTGGTTGGTAGCGCATAATTGCAGGTAGCACAGTTGGATTTGCAAAATAGCCACGAATGCATGGCGTCTTTCAGCAGGTTGTTTTTAGTACAATAGCAATAACAACAACATTATCAATGATAGCAACTACTTAAATAGTATGTAATTGCAAGGCATATTAATGGTAAACAAAATAGTGGCTTGAAATGCTTTAATTAAAAACTAATTGCAAACAATTTGCAGTGCAATTTAACTCATTTCCAGACAACAATTCTACACATTTTGTGTGCAATAATAGCAATAGACACAATGACAAGATACATGTGTATGTAACTATGTAAACATAAAGTAATCAAACACCAAAACATTTGTTTATAAGCATTTAGGTAAGTAAAATGTAAGTCTCCTGCTGACATTGTTGCATATGAATTGTAAGTGTTGCGCGTCCATTGCTGATGTTCGCACTTCGCACAGTGTAACGCTCGCATATCAGATGTTGTTGAAAGTTGCTAACAGCTGTTAGTGATATCGCCAAGATTCCTTGAAATACCCCCGTTTCACTCTACAAATGATTTGTTTTCCTACATTAGTAGGAATTATATATTAAACTTATATGAAAGCGTTTTCAGAGCTCCAATAGAAACATAGACCACTGTCAAAATAATTACAAGGCAAAAAGGCTTATTTGGAAAAATAAAACTCTAAGATATTCAGCGGGGTCTTCTCAACATATCTAGCAGGGAATAATGCTCTAAAGCTCGTGTAACCTTATTTCCTCGATTGTTTTTATTTTTATCGGCCTATTGATAAATGATTCAGGTTCGATTGGAACTCAAGCCCAGAACAATAATTTTTTCTAATGATAATTATTGTTATTTTTTAATTTTCTAAAAATAATTAACAAAATACAATTTTTCAAATTTAGAAAAATTTAAAAATAACAATAATTATCATTAGAAAAAAATTACTGTTCTTGCCTTGAGCTCGAATCGAGCCTTGAATTATTTCCTCTTGTTGGGAACCTACGTTCGCAGAGTAATTGCCCTTCTATAATTAAATTTTTACATTAAGATATTCGGGACCAAAGAAATGTATGTATTTGAAAAATAATAACAAATTAAAAATATAAAAATGAAATGAACAAAAAGAGCAAATCAAAAACGAAAAGCTTAATTTAAGTAATTTCTGTACATAAAATAAATAGCAATATATATTAACTAACTCTTTTTGATTGACTGCACTTTAAAACTTTATTTTACTTTTATTTAACACTTATTTTTTCCATAGCGCTATTGGTTTATCCATTCTATTTTTGTTAAATTTAGTACCTTAATTGTATTTTAGTTCTTAAACTAAACTTTTTATATTTTATCTTATTTCATTTCATTTTTTTATTTTGTTGTACTTCATTTTATTTTATTTTTATTTATTTTATTTTGTTTTACTGTTTTACTTTGTTTTATTTTATAAAAATGTTAATAAATTTTTTTGCATTTCATTTAATTTTTTTAATTTTATTTAATCAGTTGTTTTGTTTTCTTTCACTTAATTTCTTAAATTATTTATTTATTTAATTCATTTTTTTCAGCTTTATTCTATTTTTTAATTTTAATTGATATTATTATTTATTGATATTATTTTATTTTTATTTTACTTTACTTTATTTATTTTATTTATTTTTTATTTTTTATTGCTTTGTTTTATTTTTTCTTGTGTTTTATTTATTTCATTTTATTTTATTGTGTGTTATTTACTTTTTTTAATTTACTTAATTTTTGTATTTTACTTAATTTTTTAATTATTTATTTATTCATTTTATTTATCTTTTCTTATCTTTTCTATTTTTTTTATGTATTTAATTTTTTAATTTAATTGAATTTACATTACATTTTATTTTTATTTATTTTTTATTACATTTTGCTTTATTTAATGTTATTTATTTTATTTTATTTTATTCCTTTTATTTTATTTCTATTATATTTTGTTTTATTTCGTTTTATTTTATTTAAATGTATTTATTTTTATTATATATTATTTTATTTTATTCTATTTCTATTATATTTTATTTCATTTATTTAGTTTTCGTCGAACACAGACAAAACTTAAAAAATTAATTCTCAGTTGAGTCTATAAATCTCGATCTCTGCCTAGTCTCTAGATTCTCATATATAGCTGACTCTCGACAGGTAAATCCGAGGAGTTAGTCAATCGAGCATACACTTTCCTCAGACTGACTATTCACACTAGCACATACTAATATATATCTACTGTGATATACCCTCGTGTAATGGCATCATTATTAAATTTTAATAATATACATTTCCTTGCACTTTTTGCCTTTTGTGCATTATTGGCCACAAATCTGCCGTGTAAAATTTGCAAATCCACGAAGTACATATAGAAACAGACGTTTTTTCAACGTTCAATACACATTTTTTCTGTGTAGCGTAGCCGGTGTATATCGATTGTTTTCAAAAAATTCATGATTGTTCTGCCTTGAGATTATTATATGTACAATTATCAAATCACTGGTTGCATATTAGGAGGCTATATCCTATAAATCATATTAAAATCGATGTGTTTAACATATCCATTGATCTATGTGCAGTTTGCGTGTCCACAAAGACAAAGTGCGAAATTTATCGATTGCTTCAAATACATATATTGTTCATCCAACTATTATATGAGCACTTATAACACTAGTCAGCGCCCGCTAGCTGCACATCAAGCCACGAGAGCTAGATGTCAATCGTGATTTCATAATATGACCTACGACACGCTCGAGAACTCATAAGTAATTGCAAACTACTTTTAACCATTTTGGGCCAAAAAGCAAATAGTATACTGGAAAACGAAATCTGTGTAAACTATAAAAGGTGGCATATGGTAGATAATAAGATAAAGCAAGCATGTACGAAGAATATACTTGTCACATACTCACCAACACATACGATAGCACTAGTAGTACGATTACTATCGCAACACGGGTCGACTACATAACTACAAACTTCTAATAATTCGCTGCCTATTGCCACACAATTTTTTAAACTGCCAGTCCGCGTTGGTTGGCAGCTAGATATTGCATGGACAGACTTGCTCGATACTGGACTGAGTGCTTATAAATGGTACTTTAAATGTCACAATTCCAGCTGCAGCATGTGAGGTGCGCTTTTCTAAATGCATGCCGCACAAGACACAGGGCCACCTGAAGTAAGAAAAAAAAAAATAAAATTTAAGAGAAATAAAAACAATAAAATCAGCAGTATTTGCAAGTTGGTACTATGTATTGTAATAATAATAATTTATCATACATACACTATAATATACTTAAATATGATTTTGCATTTGGAAGTTATGTTGATTTACATTAATGACTCAAGCCATTGATAGAAACTCGAAAATTTTGACTATCTTTGGCAGCTTGTTATTTTACTATGCTGTTGCTTATTATTTAGGCATGCATATATTTTTATAACCTTGCATGAAATATAATGTATATTTCTTTTGGTACGCTGCCTGAAACTTGGAAGTAATAGAAAAAGAAGATGTAGCGCCATTAATTTGTATACCTAAATGATCAGACCAATAAGCGGAGTAAGTTTGTTCGCCTGCCCATTTAAGCAAACCTTGTAATAGTGGCGCTGCGTTTCATCACTGCGCTGATACAGAGAAGTGGCTAATATGCAGCACTGTGACGTAGTGACGTCAGTGACTCTAATAATCTCAAGATTTTAGTATTGTAATGCAGAAGATTGTTGACAAATGGTCGTGGGTAAGCTACGTATGGCCCCTAGGTAGCTATTAAGGGTCCCCACTGCAAATTTGTAGGAAATAATAGAAAATGGAATACAAAACACATCTTT